>VZTL01077309.1:32917-44290 GCA_013400535.1 Scopus umbretta | reverse complement strand
CAGGACAAAGGCGAGCAGGGAGGTGGGTGGGAGCCTCTACCGACAGCCACACTCTTCTGCCACCATGTTGGGGAACTTGCGGACCTCCAGCCCCTCCGTGGAGAGGCTGATGATGAGCTGGTCCGAGTAGCGGACAGGCACGCAGCAGGGAGCCCGCTGGAGGGGCGAGCCCCGCTCCTGCATGCCCAGCAGCAGCACCGTGTGCGAGTAGTAGCTGGGGACACGGGTGGAGAGGGGCAGCTTGCAGGGACCCTCGCAGTTGTTGGCCGCATAGACGGTGGGCATGACGATGAACTTGCGGTCGTGCAGGTCGATGGTCAGCTCCTGCAGGCGGCAGTGGGCCTGGTGCCGCGCGCTGCGGTTCTGCCGCAGCACCTTCCTCCGCTCCTGCCAATGCGCCCGCACCGTCTGCAACGCCTTCAGCAGCAGCAGCGTGTGCAGCTTCCCGGAGCCGGGCAGCCGCTTGCCAGCTTGACCCTCGCCTGGCCCCGGCGGGTAGTAGCAGAAGCTCAGGAGATGCTGGAAAAGCCCCATGTTGGCTTGGAAAGCCGGGATGTCCTTCAGCTCCTGGATCACTGCCTGCAGCTTGCCCATCAGCAGCTGCAGCACGGTCCCCTCCGGCTGCCAGCCCCCCAGGTGCTGCTCCAGCACGGCTCCGCTGTCCTGGGGGAAGAGCAGCACCGACGGCTCCTCCGACTGCACCAGTTGCTCCAGCGCCGCCTCCTCCGACAGGTTGAGCAGCTGGTGAGGGAGGGTCTCCATCACCTGGAAGTCCAGCCAGTGGTGGGAGCTGGGCTGGGTGGGTGGCTCGCTGGAGGGGCTCAGGACCTGGCGGATGAACCGGGTCAGGATGCCCAGGAACTGGCTGCTGCTGCCGGGCACTGGGGATGAAGTGTTGGCTTGGCTTGGCATGGTGGGGGACAGCAGCTCCTCGGTCCCAGCCTGGGGTGGGCTGTGAGGAGAACACAGGGAGGGTCACAGGGACCCCTTGTACCCGAGGGTCCCACCAGGCCCTGCCCCACGTCCTCCCACCGCAGTCCCACAGCAGAAGGGCTGGGGCTGCACCTTCCTTCCCCCAGCTCCCAGTCCCTGAGTTTTTCCATGGCTGCGGCGAGGGCCACAGACCTGAGCTGCGGGTATGGAGCCACATCCACCACCCTGTTGGCAGAGAGGTAGGAAGAAGGGGCCAAAGCCACCTCCTCCTCCTGCTGTGACTTGGCCAGCAGGAGCAGCACGGGGGTCATCCTGGTGAAGCACTTGTCATCGGAGCCGAAAAGGAGCTGCTGGATCTCCGGGGGGGGTAAGGGGGCACCTGGTGGAGAGAGGAGCGGGTGAGGGTGGTGGTCTGGGCTCTCCCACACATCCCCACAGCCCCTCGTTACAGACAGGCTTGAGCGGATCCCAAATGCCCAAGTCAGGACTCAGAGGGCACCGACATCACCGTCGCCCACCACTGCGGGCTCCTCGCGTCCCTACCTCCCTCTCCGTGACGCCTGATCTCCAGGGAAGCCTGGAAGCTGAGCTGCTCATTGGTGCGGGTGACGGATGCTACGGCGGCTCCCAGGACGAGGTACTGGGTGTCCCTGGTGAGGCAGAGGCTCTGCACAGAGGCAAACGGGGCAGGAGCCCCGAGGACACGGGTGAGACATCACGGTGGGGGGGGGCACCCAATGAGCCCCCCGCTGTGGTCCCTGCTGGCTCTGGGTCACCCAGTCCATGGTGGCCCAGGGAGTTGTGAAGTCGGGACCACCGGCAGCGGAGCGGGCAGGAGGGCTTGGCCACCCAGCCCCAGGCTGCTCTGGGTGGGTGCAGGGAGGCCCACGGGACCCCGGGTGGGCAGAGGGCGCCGAGCAAGCCGGGCTCAGACCCGCTTCTCCGGGCAGCAGTGCTGCGACTGCTGCCCCAGCCAGGCTGGAGAGCCCGGGGGCAGGTGGGGAGCCCGCACCCCCAGAACGGGCTGGGTCCCCCCGGCCGTCCCGCTGGCCTTGCCGGGAGCTGGGCACGGGGTAACAGCACCATCTTCAGGCACGGCTCGGCCCCGGCGGGAGGGTGCGACGGGGCAGGGGTGCTGGGAGGGTGCTGGGAGAGGGTGGCAAAGGTAGCGGGAGAGGGTGGCAAAGGTGCTGGGATGGGATGGCAAAGGTATGGGAGGAGATGACAACAGTGCTGGCCAGCAGAACTGAGACACCCTTCCCACCTTCCCTGCTCGCACCCAGGCCCCACCTGCTCCCGCGCCAGCCCCGTGCCGGTGGCCAGCAGCTCCTCTCGGCGCCCGGTGCCCGGCCCCTCTCGGCTGCCCAGGTGGAAGAGCAGCAAGGCGACCCGCAGCTCTCCCAGCGACCGGCCCACCTCTGCCTGGAAAACCAGCTTGAACCACAGCTTCGCCTGGGCTTCCCACTTCACTGGAAAGGAGAAGACAGAGGGTTGAATCGCCCCTCCGCTGGCCGCGGGGCTCCTCGGAGGGGAGATGGGTGAGGAAGGGGCTTCGGGGCTGAGCACCGGTCCCACACAGCGGTCAGAGCTTCTGGGCCCGGAGCCCCAGGGTGGAGGGACGTGGCAAATCCCCTTCCCTGTTTTCCGGGAGGTGATCAGCGGGGCAAACCCTGCAGCCCCTGTGAGCAGGGAGCTGCCTCACTCCCGGAGTGGCTCTGGCAAATTTTCACGGACAGATCCCCATGGAAATCTCTTCTCCCATGGCAGCTCCTCCAGTGGCTCGGGGACATTGCGGCCATTGTGTCACAGCCAGCAGCACTGCCTGGGGAAAAGCCACTTCCCCAGCTGCCCAGCACTGGCGAGTGCAGCTGAAAATGCAAAAGCCAGGAGGGGAGGAAGAGATTTCAAGAAGAGAGAAACAATGGTGACCCTCTTGCTACGGGGGAGGCCAGATTAAAACCGAGGGTTCTCTCCCTCAAGCACAGCACTTACCTTTGAGGCAGGACAGAGGAATGCGTGTTGCTGGTTTTCGCATAAGGCTGAAGCTACGCAAGCAAGCCCAGGACCCAGGGCTCCTCAGCAGCACCAAGCATGAGAGATCAGCATGTGCTGCAGCTGACTGCGAGCAGCCAGGCTCACGCCACAGCAGGACCAGCCGGGTCCGCTCATCCAACCCTCTCCTCTCTTTTTCCCAATCAGACAGTTGGGATGGGGTCCTAACCCCTGTCCTTAAGGCAGAAAGTGAGAAATGCTCGTCATCTCGAAAGCAGAGCAGAAGCCACTGAGACTGTAGCACCTGGAGTGTTAGACACAGGCAGGGACAAGGCACCCTGTTGCACACAAGCTACCATCACTACTAAAGCTTCTTAAAAAGGTACCCAGAAAGACATTTTGCTGTATCGCTTCTCTAATTTCAAAGGGAACCCACCCCCACAACTTTAATTCTCTGTTTAAATCCCTGATTTAGGGCAAGCAAACAGCATCGGCTCCCCGAGCCCTGTGCTCGCCCTGCTCCGCTCAGCCTCAGCGCAGGGATTTCACACCCACCTTCCTCCAGATGCAGCACGAGGAAGCGGTCCTGCCCCGGCTCCACCACGTGCGCATGGATGTGCTTCAGGGGATGGAGAGCAGCACGCGCCTCCCCGGCCGGGCAGAGCCCAAAGGTCTCGAGATGGCTTTCGTCCCAGCTGGTGCGTTGTCTCAGCAGCTTGATGAAGCTGCTTTCATAGTGGGTGAGAACACCCACAACTTCCAGGTGCTTCGGGGTCAGCCCGTGCTGGTCCATTTTCACCCTGCACACGGGCCCTTCCAGCCCCCCGAGCGGCCACGAGTGCCGGCTGGAGCCAGACCAGCCGAAGGCCCCATCCTCAGCCATCCCCTGGAGGCATTTTGCTCCTGGGTCAGGCTTAGAAAGGAGGCGAGTAGCAGCAGTCATCCTGGATCTTGGCCCCCAGCTGGGTCTCACTCTTTCCTGTAAACTTGCATTTTCTCTCTTTGTCTCCTCTGCTTCAAGTCCCAGCTCCTCTGCCAGGCTCCGCTCCAGCCGGTTAATTGGGGAAATGTTTTCCCCCACGATCCCCTTTCTCGGAAGTGCTGCAGAGGGGAGCAACAGCACCAGGCACGGCAAAAGCACCCTAAGCGCAGCCTTCATGTTCCCACTTCAGCTACTCCCAACGCAGCCGTTGGAGCCACTCGCGCATCTCAAAACGCTTGGGCGGAAGGGGAGGACGGCGTCTCCTTTTTAAAAACCGGTGGCCTTGAGTTGACAATGCACAACACACCTCCCTTGAGAAACTCAAAGGCTGTCATGCTGGAGAGGAGGGAGGGATGTTTCAAAGAAACTTTTTTGTTCTATTTTTGGGTTTGCATCTAGTATTGGAAACGTAAAAAAATTAAAGCTGTTTCTCTTGCTGGTAGGGACGCACGTCCTTGACTTCAGATGTTTTCTAAAGGAGGATGGATGTCTAGACTTGGATCTTCACGGGGACTGGCACATACTCTTCCCATCAGCAGTGAAACGCCAGGAGGGAAGAATTAGCCAGACTAGGAGGAGGGGGATAGAGACAGATAATGAGCAGAAACTAAGTAAATGTATGGAAAGCGTTCTCCTCTCTCCGCTGGAAAGCCTCCCCCTCGGCTGGTACCTCACGCACTGCAGTTCAGAGAGGCCGCCCTGATCTTAACGCATCCCCTGAGCCCCAGGCTGCTGCAGCCCACGAAGGAGACTCTCACAGGGTGCAGCAGCAGCCTGATGACTCTGAACCCTTGAGGGTTGACTTAGAAACATCAACACATGTATTGTAAGGAACTTTCCCTCTGTGAGATGCCAGTACTCACTGTAACACTTGGAATTACCAACACCACCTACCTAATCCACCCCAAAGAGACCTCCCCCCCACCCAAGGTATCTCCTTTTTTTGGCAACGGAGGGCAGGGGGAAAGGTTCCTGCCAAAAGAAGTTCCAATGCACGTTCAGCCCCTTCTCTGGGTTTCCAAGACTTTGCAGTTGGGAGCTCGGGATCTGGCTACAGCACGTCACGAACGGGCTGCGCACCCAAACGGGAGAGGGGCAAAGAGCACCACACCAAAGGGCTGGTGGAGGCGGACCTCCCTTCTACAGGAGCTGGGACAAAGGACACGCACCTGGCAAAGGGGAGACCCACACCGGCCGACTCGAGCATCGGGCCGGCTCGGCTTGAGCCGAAGTGCTGCTAGCACGGCGGTAAAGCCAGCGAGGGCCGGACGTGCTCTGGGAGGGACCCGCGCCAGGCCAGCCAAAGAGGCCAAGACCTTGATGCCTCCATGAAAGCGGCACACAGCCGTCCCCGTGGTCTGTGAAACGAGCCAGGCACTGGCCGAGAGCAAGGCCGGGTCAGGCAGCCCGGCTCCAGCGACGCCTTTACCCACCGAGCAGCCTGGTATCCCTCAGTTCAGTGAAATGACTCCTGGAAAGGACAGAGAGGAGAAATCTCAGCACTTCTGCTTTTTAATGGGAACCAAATGATTGTTTGAAGGAAACATTTAGTATAAATAAAACCACAGAGAACTAAAAGCTTGCCAAAACCAGTCTACTCGTGGGAGGATGTATACAACAAAAATCATACATTCCAGCAGGTGCTTCGTAACAGTACAGACATTTAATGAACGATAGTAATAAACGAAGCTTTAGTATCACTGCAGCTTTGGTAATTTCTTTGGACTAAACATTCCCAGAGATCCCTGCTGGTGCCAGACAAGAGCACGGGCGCTTCGTTCGCGAACCCATGTTTGGCATAAAGAGCCTAGCGGGCAGGAGCCAGGCAGCTGCGCGCCGGGGAGGGACGGCCGCCTCTCTGAACGTTGTCAGGGGAGTCTTGCCGGGCGCTTTTCAAGGACTCCCGAGCAGCAGTCCAAACCCGTTTCCCCAGGTGAGGTGTTGCCATGCTTTAGCTGGCAGCACCCGAGCTACCGCGCAGTGCTCTGGCAACGGGAGGAGAAAGGTTTCCGAAGGCAGCGGGAGCGATGCTCTGCTGACTGCGACCGTAAATTCAGCAGGAAGACAGAGCAAACCGCGTCTAGAAAGTTCCACTCGCCCTCCATCCTGCGTGCCGCTGCGACTACGGGGGATGCAGCGACAGAAGCCTTCCCGTGCGTCTGGGTCTCCCCATCGCCCAACGAACGCCTTGACAAAGGGCTTCGGCTGAACGGCAGCTGGGTACCTGGCTGCTCATTCACGGGACGCAGGCCGGGCAGGCCGAGGGGGCAATACGTTAACCTACCGCAGCTGAGCCGAGGTTGCTGTAGCTACTACTCCTTTGCCTCCTTTTTGGAGAATTTCCAAAACGTAACCAGGCTGGGAATGGGTTTTTTTGGATCTAAGGGCTAAAAAAAAAGCGAACACACGGCAACGTTTTGAACCAAGACACGGGAAAACAGGGAGAAAGGAAAGATTGAAAACCTTTTAATGAACCTACAGGATTTTGTGAAATTCACAGGCATACAAAACACAAATACTTCTCTGAATCAGTTGTGATCTGCATATAAAAAGACGCGAGCTAGAGGAGTCCAGCGGGACTGAGTCCAGGAGGGGCTTCAGTTGGAGGGAGGTGGAGGGGGGATAGTGCCTGGCCCCTCCGTGGGGAGAGGAGGTCTCATCATGGGCGGCAGAGGAGCAGGAGGGGGTACACCGGGCGCTGGCGGCAGCTGAGGTGGCACTGGAGGCGGCGGCACTGGTCCGGAGGGAGGCATGGGAGGCAGGGTCATGCCTCCCGGAGGAGGCGGCGGCATGGAGTCCGGCAAAGGTGGCCTTGGGGGCAAGCCGTTCATCAGCGGAGGCGGAGGAGGCCGCTTCACAGTTGGGGGCCCTGGAGGGAGGTTTGGGGGAGCTGGGGGCTTCTCCATCTTGAAGTGGAATTGAAGGAAGAACTGGGGAGGGGAGAAAGGCAAAGCGAAGGGAGCAATTAATCCTCGGGACAATGCTGTGCCACCACACCAGCACAGCTGCTCTGCCTCCAGGAACACAGCTCGGGCCTCTCCCGAGCCGTTACCTCCACAGCTCACGGCTGCCTTCCCACCCTGGCAGCGCTCGTGACTCGCACCGGTCTTGCCCAGTATTTTAACTCCCCCGAAACTTGCTCTGAGCGCTAAGCTATCCGTGAGGGGGTCGGCATCCCCCACGGCGCGTTCGCCCCCTGCCCTCACACGCGACACCCCGCGAGTACGCCCGTGCCGCAGGCAGCCGCGTGCAGGGCGCACGCAGCGAGGAGCCCCGGAGAGCGCACAGCACCGTACCTTTACGCGCCCTCCTGCTGCTGACAGCAGCCGAGGATTCTACCTGCCAGGTGAATTCCTCACAAAGACCACACGCAGGAAGATCCTTCTCTCGGGAGGAGTCACCGCGCAGTTGCGTTGCAGGCGTGATGATTTTAACAGGGAAGCCAGCAGGGGCATCGCCGACGCGCTCCCTCCCCGCATCGCCTTTCCCCCCAAGCCGCTCTGCCCTCCTGCGCGCTCTTTAACCCTCAACAAAGACGCTGCAGAGCTCCAGCTACCTGTTTGGTTTCCCTGTTCCAGTGGGTCCAAAACTTTCCTTCTGCTTTGTCGATTTCTCTGCTTGGCACCTGCAACAAAAAAGAACAAGGAGCTATTATTAGCGCCACCAGATTAGCTCCACGGCCCTTTTTAGCACCAGAGCCTGCAAGATAAGCACAGTTATTCCAGGCCTTTGCGAGATGCGCTGCTCTCGGATGTTATTAGATAGAGATGGGGGCAGGAAAGAGTTAAGTTACTTCCCTATCGGTCAAGGACAAGTGTGCTGGCAAAAAACCCTCTCTTAACATCTGCGCAGAGGCTGAGGAGCAAAGCCCAGAAGGCTCCTTTCTGTGCCAGACACTGAGAATTCCAGGGCTCCCCAGAGCTCAGCACACGGCCTAGTTTTCCTGCCAGAGTTCTCCA
The DNA here is from genome assembly GCA_013400535.1 of Scopus umbretta. Classification (NCBI taxonomy): domain Eukaryota; kingdom Metazoa; phylum Chordata; class Aves; order Pelecaniformes; family Scopidae; genus Scopus; species Scopus umbretta. The sequence continues at coordinate 36,424 of VZTL01077309.1, read as the reverse complement.
CTAACTCTCGGCAGGGTTTAATGACTTCCAGTCATGTCTTCTTGACCCCCCCTTTCCACTCCATTAACCCCCGGAAGGCTAGAACAGAAGTCTGTAATAATGCTCACTGGAAATTAATGTCTTGGAAAATACGGGAAGGGAACTTTCCCAACAACCAGTTAATCCCAAATCTTACCTTGAAAGCGATGGTTTCATAGGGCTCCGCTGCCATCAAAAGGTATTGCCAGCGTCTGTCAGGGGGCTCAATCCTCTGCTCGTAGGCTGACATGAACCGGTGACGAGGCATGATACTTTCTGCAATCTCCGGATAATCGATCTGTTGGGGTGTTAATAAGGCATTAAGGAGAAGATCCCCTTTTTCACTCCCCGTTGGTACAAAACAAATCCCTCAACTATGAAGTATATCGGGACTTCAGCTCCAAACAGAAAACTTATCGCCACCGAAGGGAACAGCCCGACAGCTGCCATCGTGGGTTTGCTTGACACAATCAGCAGCAGAGGGCTAGCGAGGCAAGGCCTGGGTTTTATTTTTTTTTTTTTAAATTTTATTTCATGAATCCTGCAAAGGACTGCTCATTTAGCAGCACTTTTCCTTGGATAACCTGAACACCAAGAATTTTAACAGTGCCCTTACCTGGAAGAGAAGGCTCTGCTGGCCCGTTTCTGGATCTCTCTGTTTGGTCACTGTAAAGAAAGCAAGAAAGCTCAGCACCTCACATAGCAGAGTAAGAGCAACATTATTTCTGCCCTAGGAAACACACAAAGTTTCCAACAGCAAAGCATTACGAGATTTTTCTCCCATTTATCAAACAAAACGCCACGTTGTCTTCAACCGAAGCTACTAAGGATTCTTAAGCTGAAATTCAGCTGCTGTGGGGCAAAGACACTGCACGCCGCAGAACAAAGCCGGGAGATAAAGCAGCCAAGTTGTGTACTGAAGGGCAAAAGAAAACACCGGGGAGTTCGGAGAAAACACTCGAGCTACAGGCGCAACGAGTGATTCACGAGCATTAGCGAAAGACGGGACGGCAGCAGAAAAGGAGGAGAGAGACTGAAACAATGTCATCGTCTCCTGCATGGCTGCTAATAAGAGCTGAAAGACTGAGGCATACCAATCCACTATTAAAATGGTTCTCGCTCGACTGCCAGCCACGTAGAGGTGTTCCACGGGTAACTTAAACAATACAGGACTCGGGGAGATAAGCCCGTACCTTAGTCATGGACAGATCTGCTACCAAGATTAATTAATAATTCACATCCACGGCACCGCGCGCCAGGCCAGCCGCGGCAGGCATTAGGCCTCTCCTGCGGCAGAGCCCCCGACACACCTTTGTAACCCGGCCGTCCAATTTTCACAAATTTCTTCACTTCCACCTTGACTTTTTCTGGCGCGGGCTGGGCAGGGGCTTCCTTAGCTTCCTTGGCAGCTCGGCGGGCCCTGGATGGTTCGGAACGTGCCAAATTTAAAAAGGTTAGCCACTCTTGTTGCTAAAGGATACACCAGAAGCAGCTTGAATCCCTCACCGCGCAATATTCCAACTCTTCACAGAAAGCACGCCAGGAAAACCCGCTATTTCTCTTCCACACGCAGCTCTACAGGCCAACTGTACCCACGCCTTCCCCCGACTAAAGGCTGTCATCTCAGTTAGCTCTTCCACCCCCAAGAGGGCCTCGATGCCCGTCTCCACAGATGGACTCGAGAAGACTTACTTGAAATGAAACAGAAAAACCCCAAAAACTAGTCATCCAAACGAAGCAAACTGGGTTCCTTAAAATCAATCTTATAAACTTCTCCCAACCTGCACTCACAAAACCAGGTCCTTACACCCAGACTCCGTTTGCTTTTAAAACTCTTTCTCCCCCTTCCTTCCGAAATCCCACAACTGGCTTTGAACTTGAGCTCGAAATGGAGCTGGTCAGCACCATTTTTTGGAGCAGATCTAGGCCGTACCTCCTGGCAAGCGCCAGGCTGCTCACCAGAGAACAGACACAGCGCAAGAACGCTCAAGCAGTGCGCGCTACCGTACGAAGGAGTTCGAGGTTTACAGATGCACACAAGCATCGCTTTAAAGCGCTTCGCTGACGGAAAATAAAGTTACGGCGGCGAACGACTTACAAATTGGTCTGATGCTTCTTCCCCTGGGTGTGCGCCAAGTAACTTCCCTGAAATAAAAAACGAGGTGGAAGAAAGTTAAACGAAGACAGGGCTGTTCCTGCGCTGACAGGTACCGTCACAGGGGAGAGGCTGCATCACCGGTTGACCAGGACGTTTTAATCCTTAGCGGAGAGGATCCTCACTCCAAAACTGCGGACTGCTCTCAACGGCTGAACTGCCCTAAGGCGTCAGGCTTAACGCAGACGCGCCACCACCCACCCGTCACCTCGTCAGCTGTCAGTCATCAGGCACGCCCCGGGTTCTCGCACTTGAAGCTACCGTTATTCTGAAGAACCGACGGATCCGGACAGAGCGCTGTTCAACTCACCTCATTGTTGTGCAGCGTTAGGCAGAGCTTGCACTCATAGGAGCCCAAGTGATTTTTCATAAAATAGGGGTCCTAGGAAGAGAATTATTAAAGTTACAAGCAAAATACATGGCAAAACAACGGAATAATCAAAATCCTGCCGGACTGTTCCTATGGCGGAAGAACCGAGTTCGTGGATTCCAACCGACAGCGTAACACTGCCTCAGGGCTACAAAAGCGGAGGGAAACCACAGCAGCTTTGCTAAGGGGCGACGGCACGGCCCGCCGCGGGCCGGGAACGGCAGAACGCGGACGAGACCCGGGAAGACCGAAAATAACGTCGCAGCAGCCACCTGGACGCGCAAGCGCCGGCTCCTCCCCGGGCGGCCCCGCCGCAAGCGTTTCTCGTCCGACTCCCACGCCACCGGGAAGAGAAGCATTTACCCCCGACCCCCAGCTCTCCACTACATCCCTCGCCCTCCAGGCCATCCCCGTACAGGCAGAGCCCTAAAGCAAGCCCCACAACCGAGCGCAGGCCGGGAGCCCCGTCTCCGCTCTTCGCTACGCGCGCAGCGGCCGAGGCTCACCTTGTTGATGTCGATGGTTTCCAGAGCCAGCTGCCGGAGCCTCTCCCTGCGGTCTCGGTTACTTTCGGAGGCGGAGGCTACGCCTCCGCTTCCAGTTTTACCCCCAGGGCGATGCTGAAAATCCATGATGGGGACGCCTGTGCTTCAGCTACTTACGGAGAAAGAGAGGGTCTGGAAAATTGAGGAAAAGCAACGTGAGTGGTAACTCATGCTCTGCCCAACCCGGAGCCGGCAGCACGACTTGAGCCCGGCAGCACGGCCACGGGACAAGCCCAGCCAACCGTGCCCTGGGCACCCGACGCCGTTTCAGACGGAGCACGTCTCGTAGCACCGATTCGGTACACCGAGGAGAAGCGAAATGACCCAAAATACCCCAGAGCCCTCCCCACCTCCTCAGCCCCCTCTCCGCAGAGACGCGTTGCTCCCCCCCACGCGCAGCAGCCCCACGGTGGCCCCCC
>VZTL01077309.1:0-22677 GCA_013400535.1 Scopus umbretta | reverse complement strand
AAAAAAAAAAAAACCAAAAACCCAAAAAAACAACCAACCAAAAAAAAAAAAAAGATAAATTAGGGGAAGTTTGAATTTTAAATAATTCAGTTTAATAGGCTAAATTATATAAACTAATTCCTATTCACTAGGAAACATCCCATATCACTGTTCTAAGAAAATTGTTTTTTTAAAAAATCCATTGAAAAATGGATTTTTATTAGTAGTTAAAAGTTTACTAATCAATTCCTGAGCAACAGCAACCTCATAATCTACCGCTTTCCCCATCAAAGTCCCACTCAGCGAGGGCAGGCTCTCACTCCTAAAAGGTTTAAGTAGAACAGAGACCTAAAAAGTTGTTTTTTAATTTGAAATTGATCACTTAAAAGATTTTAAAAGCCAAGCAGGATGGATCAACCCATTCCACCTTTTCCTCATTAACTCCAGAAACAAGACCTTTCTAAAGAATAATTTGACTGCACCAGAAAAGCAAGCAGATGTACCTTGAAAAAACCCAAAGGATCACAAACTTGAGAACTTCAGGGTTAGCATTGAAAAACTTTGAATTTTAAGATGCCATTTTGTTTTTAAACTATAAAAACTTAAGAAACCTCTTCAGAAAGAGGGCCGCAAACAGCAGATATACTGGAGAAGTATTTCCCATTATTTTGTCTCGGGTTTAAACCCTGAAGTTCGCAATAATAGCATCTTTTATTGCAATACTCAGTCTAAACAGATATTTATGTATTTATAATGCGTAAGGATAAATAAAATATGGCACAACAACATTGTTAAAACTGGTAATCCATTTTTTAGTGAAAACCTGATGTGCAAGCTACTTCGGAAATGTTGGAGAAAAAAAAAGGCGGGGGGGGAACCTTTAACAGCCATAACACTTCAAATACTCATACACCAACTACATATCTGTGCTTCCAAAAAATCCAATTCTTGTGATTTTTCCTCAGTGCTGCAAAGATAGTTCACAAAAACACTGTCTAGTTTCTTCTCCCCAAACTATGATTTTAAAATACATTATTTTTGGTTTGCAGTCCACTGTACAACGTCCATTCCTTAACTGAAGAAATCATCATTTGGAGCTCCCAATGCTTAATCCTCTTTATGCTTTTGGCTCAGGCAAAACAACAAACACAGCATTTTTCAAGACAGCCACCTGTGTCAGTTGGGATAACTCCCTCCGAGAAAAAAAAAAAACACATCAATAATCTTCAGGTTTCCATACCCTGCATTAGAAGGACCGATTTCAACACAAAGCAAATGGGTTATACATAGGACTTGATCAACCACAGCCGCCTTATGTCAGCGCTAGGACAAAACTGCCAAGTCCCAACGAACGGCTCTGCGAGCAGCACCTGTGACCGGCACCAGCCGGCCCCGGCGAGGGATGGCGACCCCGGTATGGGGAGGCGCGCGTTCGTTACTAGTGCTCGGAGGCGATTAGCACCAACTCCAGACCCGGCCGGGGAAGGAAGGGCCATGGGGGAGTCTGAGTCGGGAGGGGAGTCTCTGAGCAGCAGCTTGAGAAGATGCTCCCAGCACTGGAAGTCTCCTCTTCCAGCAATGTGGCAAAACCTCGAGCAGGGCAGGCGACGCAGGCTGACGGAGCGGCCTTTCGTAACGTGAAGGCCCCGACCTGCAAAGCTCCCGTCTGCGGAGCCACCCTGCTGCCGGCAGCGGCACCGCTGTTGGGGAACACCTTGTGCCAGCGAGTCCCTGCTGCAGGAGCATCACGAGGGCACGGGTCCCACGGGTCCCGGCACGGGGGCCTCTGGCGTACCCACAGGCGTAACAAAGAGGGGGGCCCCCCTGAATGAACTCGGAGGAGATGAAAGCGCATGCTGGCCCTCAGACTGCTCACAGTGACACCGCGTCCCACAAAAAACCATCACCTGAACAAGAGCCTAGTCTACCCCGCTGCAGATCCCAGCTCTGCATCCGCCGATGCTCTCCCCCGCCACGCAATCGCTCAGCCTCTCCTCTGCTTGGACTCTCTTCCAAGTGGAAAAATAATGGGTGGGGGGAGCAGATGCTGCTTTCTAAATACACAATCCTAGGAAGAATCAACCCACACAGGTCCCTGGAGGTGACCCCAAGCTGCCTGTCCCCGGCCTCCTTACTCCAGAGCAAGAGACCTTCTCCTGGAAGGGGAAGCCCAGCAGTACGGGAAGATGCAGCCTCCTCTGCAGGGAAGGCTGGGATGAGGCAGAACCTGATCACCACAGGGAGTAAATCCACCGTGGTGTGGAGCACCCGACCTGCAAACGCTGTTGTAGCCCCACTGTGTTTGGTATGAATCTGCGCTGCAATAAAAGCAGGCGAGGCAGATCTGGCTTACATCCATCTCCTTCCCGCTCACAGCCCTCCCATTTATTTTCTGAGGCAAAGTGACTATCCCAGATATGTCTGTACAATCATAGAATAGTTTGGGTCGGAATGGACCTTTAAAGGTCATATAGTCCAACTCCCAAAGACGGAGCTTGAAGAATGTCACCAACACCTCTCAGAAGGAAACTCCTGTCCCCAGCAGGGTGAAGGCAGGCACCCACACACCTGACCACGCAGCAGAGCCACACAGTCAACCCCGACCAGCCATGATGGCCACTGAAGCAATGCTCCGTTTTGAAACGTTATTCAGATGCAACAAAGAGCTTATCAAGCCTGAAAGCCATCTGCTCAGCAGATTTCAAATGAAGAAGTTACTTGCTCTGGTATTAAGTTTGACTAAAGAAAGAAAAAAGGTACTCAACACTTTGACTTGAGATTAAGTAACTGAGTGTGACAGTTGGGCAAGTTTCAGGCTGAGGAGCATCAAGTCCTGGGGATTTGAAAGCTCTTGATTTACAAAACTAGTGACTAGTAAATCCCTTCATAATCAACTGATGCAACCTTCCTGCCTGGGGTACTTCAGCAACTGTAGGTGCAATTATGGATTCACACCCTACAAGCTCACCTTCATCCCCACGTGCCCATCCCAGCAGCGAGTCCTGGCACAGGGAGGATTCAGGCTTCACAACCCAGGCTGAACCCACATCCAGAGCCAAGCCAAACCCCAGCGAACAGCGGGGTGAGCACAAACCCTGTGCTAAAAGATAAAGCAGCTATCACCACAAGGAAGGAAGGACGTGAGATGGAAGCACAAGAAACTATTTCTACGTTTGTCTGGCCAAGGAGACATGAGTTCCTGCCATTAGAAGAAACTAGTCGGAGACAGTGCTCTGTCTCTAACGGTCACGTACATCTAGGATGTGCTGCACTCCCTCTTCTTGCCAGCTTCCCCAAAAAGCAGCTTCCCCTTTGCCTTTCTCCCACTGCATCCACAACCTGAACCTGAGAGGTGAAGATGCTTCCCATCATTACGGTTGTCAAGACTGATTCACACCTTCTATAGGGAACAGCCTCATTTGCAGCAAAATGGGAGGCGATGTAGGGACGGCTTGACTTCCCCGTCATTCTGCACACCCGCTTCAGCAACCCAAGTCTCTATGTCCTGCAGCAATGTTTTCCCACTTTCTCCCTCAGCTACATGAAAAGCAGAGAAATCCGACTGCTGGGTGCCCCAGACACCCCTGGCTAATGGAAGAATTGTTGCTGAATGACTAATTTGCAGCAAATAGAAAGTTTAGCTTTAGTGCTTTTGGAGCACTCCCAGCTTCACAGCATGGTGGGTCTCGGTGGACTGAACCCGGCAAGCACGAGCCAGAGGTAGCAAATCACCAAAAAAGGAAGAGCGTGCAAGGCTTGTTCCTCAAGGCTGACATTTAGCAGCAGGGCACAGGTTTTGCTCAGCACAACACTCAGGAAGTTCCTTTTTTTTTTTTGGCAATGTATGTGCTACAAGATGTATTTTAGCTTCCTGATGAGTCCCTCGCTGGCAGCAGCGGCGTGGAGGAGAAGGAACACGTGTGACAGGCACGAAACGACTGGACCCGGCAGGATGTGGTAACACAGGAGGAATTCCTTTTTGGAACTGGCTGTTTGGCTTTGATTACCCAAAAGTATGTCCAATTATTGAAAACAGGTTTCAGACCTCTGGCACAGCACTCCTACAGTAGGGTCACAAGGGTCTTATTCTTGTAGCCATATGGATCAGCTCTTAACATCTCAAAGCTACTCCTTCAGAAACCCTACAGCAAGGTAAACGCTCTCCCCGTTTTGCAGACAGAGGAGAAACAAGTTGAACTTGCCTGAGATTACGGCAAAGCGATAAAAGATCAGGGAGCGGGGAAGACGTCAACGCAAATCTCTTGGCAACAACGTCTCTCAGCTAATGCAATACAAAGACATCAGTCCAAAACCTGCACTCACCTGGCTTCCCGTCTCACACTGCTCCCTACAAGCATTAGCTTACCAGGCACCTTCCTGGAAGCACATCTCGGTGGGGATTACTACAAAGATTTAGATTGCAGCTGCCGCAGAAGTGAAACACATTGCAGTTACACAATGCATCACAAGGTGAAGGTGCCATGGTGCCAGGTGTGGGTGGAAGACACTGGCAAGGCCAGAGCAGCTCCAGGCTCCGGCAGCGTGGGCTGCCAAGATGGAAATACCGGGTCACTGGGGACAACAGCACTGAGGTGATGCAGAGGTAGATGAAGGCCCGGTCCTAACAGACCGCAGGAGGCCAAAGCAGATGCTCAGCAGGTTGGCTGGCAGACTGAATCCCTTTCAAGTGCGTCCCACCTATGCACTTATTCCTGGGTCAGTGTCTGGTTTCCTTTGGCCTTCCCGGATGACAGCTGGAGAATCACAGACTCCAAGATGCTGGGTAGTTGAAACGCCTTGATAGCACACGCATGCTCAGCTACAGCGAGCGGGCTTGTGCTGCTGATCTCCGATGGCTGCTCATGAGCAAGTCCTGCAATAGACACCAGCTGACTACCGATCAGCAAAGCACCCGCTACCGCAGGTGACACTGAGGGACAGAGCGGGGTTTGCTTTTCCACAACACCCACTGGAGAGCAGATGACAAGCTCCTTGCTCAGGGCCTTTGCCCCGAAGGGTCACAAAATCATTTAGGTTGGAAAAGACCTTTAAGATAGAGTCCAAACGTAAACCTAACACTGCCAAGTCCACCACTAAACCATGCCTGACAGTTCTGTCTTGCTCCCCAGACACCGATTCCTGAAACGCTGTGAACCTCAGGGCAAAGCAAGTCATTCCCACAACAAGGATCTGGCCATCCTCTTCAGTCGAGGAGGAGTGCCAGGAGCCAGCTGGGCGATACGGGCCTGGAGATGGCATTGGAAAGTACATCAGGTTCGTAGAGTTGGTTCCTTCTCTGAACAGGCACCTTTGCTCGTGTCCTGTAAGCGCCTCGGGTATGAGCACAAGCAAACCCTCCCTGCACAGAACAAGTACGGCCGAGTTCTCTTGCTGGATGTCTTCTGCAGTTTGAGATGGAAGGGGGCACAAGAGGTCCAAGGAGCATTGTATCTTGGTCCCTTTTCAGAAAAGGATCTGATAAAAGCAGAGTGATTAAAAGCTTCTACTTGTGTTTCCTCATCTCTCTTATCGGGGATATAAATGATAGGGGGGAGATGTAATTAAGGCTGCTGCCCCTCCAGCAATTGCTCAGGCACAGCCTACCACTTTAAAGCCTTCAAAGACCTGAGCACTCTGCCATTTGCTGGGAAGGATGCTAAGGCAGCTCTGCAACTTCCAGTTACCCAAGGATCTGGAAGAAGCTGGAGCTGCCCAACTCCCAGCTGCAAAACATCTGGGTTACATTGTCTTCCTGGATTCCAGGACATAAACTGTGTACGGCTTCTACTAGAAGCTACTGGATGTTTCTCAGCTATCACCCTCTGAGCATTTTTGCCCTTTTCCAGGTTTTCATCTTGCTGTTAATAACTCAACAGGGCGCACCGCTGTCAAGTCCTCTCCAACATGCAAAGCAGAAAACAGTTCCAAAATGTCCCTAATTGCTATCAATCCCTTCCCTTTCCAGTGAATAAGAAGGCAAAGCTCGATCAACAGTTTCTGCACACAAAAGCTGCCTATGGAAGACACACTTACGAATCAACAAAATAACTGCACTTTGTCCTAAATCTCTACTGAGATTGCCGGGGATGAGGTACAGAGAAAAGGGCCTAGCTGAAGTCTGTAGAGGGTAGGAGCTGTCACAGCACCTCTCCCCCAGCACTCTCTTGAACGCGGCCAGCATGGCGCTCACAACTGCTCCTTCGGGATCCAGGTAGCAGGAGACAGCCCACGAGGGCTGAAGTATCTTGCCTACTTCAAAAGCGGAGGCAGGAGTTAAACAGCTAAGTTCAGCCCAGCTTCTTGTGACCGCGGGATGCTCCGCCAGATAGCTGGTAAGGCAGGGCTCAAGTTTAAGGTGAATGCCCAATTGCTGGAGGTGGGAGACTCACGAGGGAGCGCTAACAACCTAGAAGGGATTTAAGGACAGTGAGTGCCTCTGACGCAGAGCAGTCAATGCTGCCCCTCGGAGCACCGGGGCTAGCAGGCAGATGTTTCCCAAAGCCTAAATGTGTCTGTCTTCTAGTCACTTTGCTGTTGCAATTCCCCGTCTGTTACTGTAGTTTCCTTTATTGGTGCTTGGTCCAGTCTGAACTACAGACCAGCGTGATTTCTACTTAATAGATCATCCTTCTCCTCACTTTGTGCACTTGAATAAATAAGTTTTTACAAGTTTACTGTGCATTGTACAATCTAAAAATAAATGAAATAAAGTATATGAAATTTATAATTTTTCATCACATCTCTATAAAATACAGCCGCTGCTCTGAACGGCACTTTCTGTACACAGAACACCAAGTCACAATACAATTAACTGCACCAGTTTGATAGTGTGGCAGCACGGTAAGCTAGATTGTGGTGTTTTTGTGAACTACCATTTAGACCTACTTAAAGCAAAGAAATACAAAAGCAAAACGCACTGTGTCAATAAATGTACACGGCTAAGCCATTTCTGAATCAAGTATCAAAACCCTACTAACAAAATACATTGTACTTGGAACAAAAACAACAAGCTGAGAAAATCGGCTACCTGCACCAGTACAGAAGCACTACGTTCAGTCTTCCCAACGTTGGTAAAAAGGGCCTGACCAATACCAGTGATTACGCACCCTGTTCATATGCCAATGACATCCCAAAACGAGTTACCAGACTAGCTACCAAAATTCACAGTGACTTGAGTGCCACCAGCAACTGCAAATGGCCCAGTGAAGTAGTTAGAATCGGGCAGGACTTGAATTTCTTCTGTTCAAACTGTGCCTGCGTTGGCTGAGCTTGCCTGGGCTACCCCAGGTGCTCTAGCTGCCACTCCAGAGGGGAGTACCGAGTTCTTGTTTGTAACGAACACAATTAAAAACCACCCAGTTAACAGAGCGCCTGGCTCAGTTCAAATTAAAATGAAACATTAGATAAAAGACTGCCATTCTCTGTAGCTCACACTGCTGCAAACCAAGTAGATTTTGGTATATGAACAGAGTAAGGTGAATAAATAAACTGCAGACCTTTCTGAGAACTGGGTTTGGCATTGGTCAACCCTCCAAATTCAGCACCAAGGATTCAAACTAGAGGCACAGTTCTGACGGATGAAATAGCACCGAGAGGAGGCTCTTTACATCTCTGCTGGTGTGCCAGTCCTTTATTATTCAGAGAATTTAATAATAAGTCGTATTTATGATTCTAGGTGGAATAAAATAAGTCAAAATTGTTTTCACTTTAAAAAAAGATAAATATCTAAACTATCAACAATACAAACTGGAGCTTTAAGCATTTCTTTTGCCTTTTTTTTTTTTTTCCTTTTTTCTTTTTTACTCAGATTCACAGTAAATATTTTCTCTGTTGTTTAGGTCTTTTTATGTTTTTATTTTGTCCAGTAGTAAGAGAGTAGAAACCCCTGCACAGGCCAGGTGAGCACCTTTCAGTGGAAGCCGAGTGAAGTTGGTCCACGTTGTCCTTGCATAGGTCACATTGGGTTGAGGTAGAAATCCTAGTTACCTGCACAACAGGAGGAGAGGAAGAGACTCATCTAAATAAAAGACAAAAATCTACTGTGTGTTAGATGTGTCAATCATTTCTACATTGCTCCAAGACCTCGTTAGCCAGCAAAGAAGGAGCAACTCTTGACCCAACCGCAATTAGACACAAAGGATGCCTCCAAGAGTGACATGCGGCCCCTCGGGGCTATTGCAGTTTTTAAAGCTTTCTGCCAGCGTAACCATATTGAACTCTGTCCTCCTGCGACTGACCTCGAGGGGGTGGGGGGAAGTATTTCCCCACTCAGTACTTCACCTTTTTCTAGTACACACTAATCTGCTTTCAATTTTTTATTTCCCTGGGGAAGAAACATTATGAGAAGCAAAGCAGTTTATTTTAGCCTCCGATTCCAGATTTCGACCTTGGTTCATCAAGGACTCTGAGCACACGTATTCACAACGAAGTCAACGAAACTACTCAAATATTTGACCTATGTTCAAAAGTCACACAGAGCGGGACCACAACTACGGTACGTCTGTCATACACCATCTCCTGGCAGCATTATTTCTGCTCCTTTGCTCCACAATCCAGCTTTGTCATCCAGCTACCTTTCTCCACACGTCACGTTCGTGCCTTGCCTATTGTTCTCAGAACGTTCTTGTGACGGGGGCCATCACATCCGATGGTATGGAGTCTAGCCCAATATGACCTCAGTTCCAGGTAAGGCAACTGCTTCAGCAGAAGGCTTTCACACTGTTCTTGCTTGAGTCGCTCATGTATACAAAACCCCAAGCCTAATCCTCCTCGCCCCTTCTCCCCCATCTTGTTTCTATTCAGGGTCTTTCAAGCCCGTTCTGTAACCACATCGCACTGTTGGTCTCTGTGGGTGCGCAGGGACCGCGTTACTCAAAACTCTTCCTCAGCCTCGCTTTCTTGTATAGAAGGACGGAGGTAATACTTACGTGCCTCACAAAAGCCTAATGAGGATTTGTTCGTGTCTGTGGAGCAATTTGATGATGAAGACACTATACACAATGCACAGTCAAAGGAATCTCTCAGGTATATTGTAATTAATTCATATGTTTTATAAGCGGCAAAGAGTATTCAACCATATATTGTATGTAGCTTTGGTACCAGTGAACAGCAACAACATCAAAGACCTACAAGAAAAGCATGGAGCAAGCTCTGGGGCCTAACATACTGGTTTAACTTTGCAAGCACAAGTTGTTGTTACATGAGGATGCCACAGAGTATTTTCATTCACAACAGTACCCAACTCTGTGGTGGTACACTTTATTCTGGAGTTGCTCTAAAGGCATTTAAGTACTCGCTTCAGTAAAAATGCATACAGTCTCCAGAAACCCTCCTTTCTTCTATGGCCCCAGCCTTTATGAAGCATGGACCACAGTTAACCCTGCAGATTCCCTGTGTTCTCATTCACAGTCAACCCAGTAAGCCAGTGATTGCCAAGTGAACATAAATACAGCATCTGATGGTTACTGTTAGCCCTAGCAGGCAAGTCCAATAAAGCTGCAGTGCACAGATAAATTACAACCTTTCTTTACTACCTGTGGTTTTGTTTTCCAGTGATGCAGGGGGCACATTAACGGCAATGCAAGACCAGTGCATTTGCTCTCCAAGACAAAGCTGCAGCTTGTAACCTAGAGATGTTTAACTTTATGATTATGTAGAGCAGCTGTTGTTGACTATGGTAAAAACAAGACCACCACATTGCCACGTACAGTCACAAAGCAGCACCATCACACACCCTAACGCTATGCGAACACGGACTTGTGGAGATGCAACAGTCTGTGTCGGAGGGCAAGAAGAGGGGAAGGGGGAATGAAAGTAGGCAACAACCACTTCCAATAAGTGTATAAAACCATACTTAAAAATAGACATTTCCTCCTGATTACTGATCTTCAGAAATAAACATTTTCATGAAGCGATCCCAACCTGAACATAATCCTAACGTCAGATGAGACAGACCAGCGTTACCATTGTGAGCACTCCTTGTCGAGAAATCCTGACTCCCAGAACAGAGAGCATTAAGACTCTCCATCCTCTGCAATCAGCTTATTTGCTTCCCACACTTTAGAGGTTTCTCTGCTTCACAGAGCCCATCCCCAACCTATCTCTGAAAAGGAAGAAGCATCATTCAGCATCTTGTACAAAACTCCTCTTTTTTTTTCTCTAGCCTTACCTTACAAAATAAGAACTGTTAGCTAAGCAAGCTCTTTATCGTGGCTTAACCCCAGAAAGGTGCGAAGCATAAGGAGACTGCATGCCAAGTGTAACCCACATAGCGGACGTGCCAGCTGCGTTGGACTGCGTGATCATGGGCGCGGACTGTGCCAGCGCCAAACGGGGCAGAGGTGGGTGATGGACTGTAAAGGAGGGGCGGGAGGTTTTGTGCTGGAGAGAAGCTAGCTTAATAGACAAAGAAGCATTAGCAGATTGGACAGAAGCAGCAGAAGAGGATGGCAAAAAAGCTTCGCTAGGTGGGATGGATGGCAGGTTCTGCAGAAGTGCAGGCTCGGAGTTAGAAGCAAGTAATGGAGGAGGTGGGGGCAATGAAACGTTAGGAGGAGGTGGAGGGGAATGGAAAACAGATTGCACTGGCACTCTGTTGAGGTGCTGAGCAGATCTAGTCTCACTAGATGTTACTAAATTAGAGGAAGGGGGTGGGAAGGATGAGGATGAGGTGCTGGCAACAGCCTGCAGAGGGTTTAAGCTTAGCACTGTGCTGCTAGAGACAGCACTGCTGCTGAAACTGGCTCCAAATTGATGAGGAGAGGAGGCAGAAGGCACCGCATGGTTAAAAATACCTGCAAATAGGAGAGAAAAACTCAGCTTCAACAGATGGGCTTTGTACAGTCTCAAGTGACAAGAGAAACAAAAGAAAAAAAAAAAAAAAGCAAAATTATAATAGTTACAGCCCCATACAAAAATATGCAGCATGAGAAGGCAGCAAGCAATGAGAGATAATGGTGCAGGCCAGGAGGTACAAAAGATTTCACTTACCTTTCCTACTGGCAACCTCTAAATGCCACGAGGAAAAATGGTCAGACCCAAGAACTGTCAGTTCTATACCACACAGGTAGACTTTTGATGAGATTACGTGGTCTCTAGAGTTGTTTATCTGAAGACTCAAACTGCTGCTCTTCCCTCCCCACCCTCCTGCTTTCCCACTTACAGGGCAGCAGAGTGGAGATTGCATTTCCAGCAAATCTATGTGCTGAGAGATGTGAGAGTTAGGATTTCCCGACATAGTGCCTGAATGATTACGGACAGGTAAGAAAAACTGCCTTGGACACTTAGTAACGGCAGGTTCAGACTATCTTCTAGTCCTGCCAGCTTGTCTCCGGTTTGGGCCACAGAAGCCAAGCCTGTGCAGAATCCCAGAAGTGCAAGGTGCATATGGCATTGCCCTTCCTGGCAAAGAAATGCTCTTCATGTCCATTCAAGGGCCAGAATGCTACGCAATTCCCAACACCATCTCCTCTGAAGAGGCACTGATGTTTTGCTCTTCCTGGATCATGCTAAATCCGTTCAAGGCCTAATCTTAACCTTTACTCAAGTTGACAAGTTACAGATCCTTAAACTTAGTACCATGACAAGTTAAATCTTTTACCTGCAGGTGGACCTAAGTTGGTTCCAACACAGCAACATCTGAACAAGCATACATTACAAAATCACAAAGTCTGGGTGTATTCTTTCATTAAGGTGATACAACAAGCTCATCTAGTAGACAAAGCTCATGAGACTTCACTGCGGGGAACTGAACTTATCCTAGCATTTCCGAGAGAAAGAGGAGACTGGTTATGTGGGACAGATCTGCTTCACATCCTGCAGAAATGCAAGGGTTTCACCCCTGGAGAGGTAGTGTCAGACTTTCCTTTAGGCCCTGTCTTATACCAGAGAAAGAGTTCTGCCTACCTCCAACTGTTCCACCTGTAACCCCAGGAGAGAAGTTCCCCATAGTGTGAGAATTAGTCAGTCTGGTTGCAGCTGATGACACGTGGACCAGACTGGCAGCAGCTGGCATTGAATTAAATAAGGACTGCAATACTGAGGAATTTGTCACCGAGTTGAGGTTTGCTTGCAAGGCCATGGAGCCAAGGGGGAACTGCGATCCAGTGGTCAAAGTGTTTAGGAAAGGATGGTGCGTCTGAACAGAAGATGCTGGGTTGCCTGCTGAAGAAACAGCAGTAGAAAGGCTTTTACCATTCAAAAGGCCACCAGATGAAACAGCAGCAGAAATGAAAAGGTTGTGGCCATTTTTAAACTCCACATCTCGGTCCCTTCCTTTGCCGACCTTTCCGTTATGCTGCAAGGAGTTTTTTTCTGAAGAACCCCCAGTACGAATGCTTATTTCGCTGATCTCTTTGCCTTTGACCCCTGACCGATTCAATTCTTCTCCTTTCGTGCTGCTGAGGCCTTCAAGTTGTCTCTTGTTCAAAAAAGGATTCGTTTCCGATACCCCCACATCTTTGCTTCGCTGCGACTGGAAACCCAGGGAGCAGTTGGAAGCCGTCACGTCTGAAGCCTTATGCGGAAGAGAAGCACCATCGATAAAGCTGTGTAAACCAATGTCAGTTGACAGTCCACCGTTGTACGCGAATCCGTTAGTGGAGTTTGTACTAGGGCTGAGCCCGTCTGCCCCGGCCGAGGGCATGGCAATGCTTTTCCTTGTGTGTGCTGTGATCTTGGCGTCGATGGCAAGGCTATCCTCAGAGGACGGCTTGAAGGCAAACAGCGAATTCTGGCTCAGAGATGAAACCGACTGCAAGGGACTATCTGTAGTTTTGGTCAGGTTGATGTCAGATATTGGTGAAAAAGTAGATTTCCATTTACTGCTATTCATGTTCTCGTTGCTTTGTGCTTGTTTCCTGACAGATAAGCTGCCACCTAGTTTGGAAGGATATTTATAAATGTGAAAAAACAGCATTCACCGCAGGGCTTTATCTTTCAACACCCACATTTTATCAGTCTGTAATTTAATTTCTGATCCAAAGACAGAAATATTTGTGAAGTCACCTAAAAGTCCTCAAAATTTAGTTTAATGCTCTGAAAAAGTCTGAGAATGCTCACCTACTTTTTCTCAGTCTTTGTCCCACAGATCCCTCCCCAAACCATGGGTCGGCAAAAAAAAATGGTCAGATCTTTGGTGGCCTGTGACTACAGAAAAAAAAATGACCCAAAATCTGTAATTTATCAGCCACCTGTCTTAACTACAATTGTGCAAACCCCTGGCAGAACTGTGCTCTGCTCAGCAGCACAGAAAATCCTGCTTCTGACTAACAGCTTCAGTCAGTGGCAGACATCCATTCCCAAGACCAACCAGTACAACAAATAATTAAGATTCCTCACACCTACCATTTTCAACAGTCTTCTGTGGGGATTTGCTTTCCAGGGATATTGTTGCAATTTTTCTTTCAATTCTAGCGGGAAAATAAAAAGGTTATAGCACTCATTGCAGACCTTTTGTTGCACATTTACCATCATAACTTATCTTCCTCATGTTTCCATCTTAACAGTTGACTAGAGTATATAAAGCCAGGCCAGCTAGAAAGCTGTATGTTACTAAAGGAACTTAAAAGCATTAAAAAAAATTCCACCACAAACTTTAAGTAGAAGCTATTGAAGAATTTGTGCTCTTTGCCAAGATTAGTGCACGTTCCGAGGACTTCATTGTTGCTATTCTTTCACAACAAGAAGTAGGCTGTTGCTCACATTTCTACAGTGGTTACTTTTCCAGCACCTTAAACAAGAAAAAAAATTTCACCCCACAGGCAGGGAAGGGTGGCAAGTACTCCATTTTCAGAGCAACACACCAACAGTTTGGGGCAGGAAGTGAAGAATTTTGAATCAGCTGAAACTGGGAGTGAGCGGGAGACATTCTTAGTTAAAGATTACACACAGCCTCAGTACTCCTACAAAGCAACGTAGTAAAAAGAAATCATTTCCACGCTAGTTCTTTCAGAGGCCAGACTGTCAGCCTTGCAAACACAGCAACAGTAGGTTCCCACATTCAAGTACTACTGCCTAAATACCTTCCCTATTCACAATTCCAGCCATGTAAGAGGCTCGGCATAATGGAATCGGTCTCTAAGCAAAGGGAACAAAGAAGGCTTAACACACCTCTCTAGAGCACCGCTATCAGCTCTCAGAGAAATCTCAACCCGAAACCTATGCCTATGTATTCACCTGCTGCTATTGTGCTCATCTTCAGATCCCTGCTCTTCATCTGATGTTAGAGGAGAGTAATGAACGCCGTTGGTCTGAATGATGGGCTTTTCCTTTTTCAGTACCGGGGGCTGGTCATTGTCCTGGTAAGGAACAGGAGAGTTCTTCAGGGAGTTTTCAGGAGAGGAAATGGCTGTTATTTCTAAAGGCTGGTTAATGTTATTGACCTGGGCAAGAAGGAAAGAAAGCAGTTACAGATGAGAGTATCCCTTTAGAAACAAGGCATCTTGTTAAAGATATTAAAAGCAGGCTTAACTTGTCCACCTTTAGGACATGCCAATAGCTGCTTGTTTAGCACTGCCGTTGTACTCTACGTTCCTGCATTACAGCCCAGGACAAAATTTGGAAAATATCTAATTTTCATTCTTTGATTTCATGTTTAAACACAGAAATGAAGACATGGGATAATCACTCCCCCCTCCCCCATTGCAGGATCACATGAACACAACTTGTATAGCTGGCTTAATTATGCAAGAATGCCATATGCTCCTGGCACTCTTTACGCTATTTAGTCAATCTTAATTTAAACTATTTTCAAAATATTTAACCTACAGCCTGAAAAAATCAACTTCACTGCAGAAACAAGGTCTTTGTCATAAAGGAAGAGATTATTTTTAATTTGTAATGCTCTGACAGCAAAGAACTCTTTGAGGATGTTCTACCCATACAAAAACAGTTCACCAACTTTTCAGGAATTCTTTCGCCTCTCAGAGGGGCCATTTTCACAAAGGGTCTTCACGCGAATTCTAGCTACTGTCACTGTAACAGCCTGAGAGTACACTAAAGAATAGAACAGCTGAAGCTTATTTCTAATTCAAAGAGCTCTCCCAGGCCCTTCTCTCTTGCTAGAGCTCTTCATTTTTGCCCTTACCATGGAGTTGATATTGAGCGGTGAACCTGATGGTTGCGTAAAGAGTCCAGACACAGTAGGTAAGGATTTGCGTTTAGGGGAGACCCCGGAGTTCCCGCTGAGATTTCCAGTAGAGGATCTCTTCCGCCGGCCTCGCTTCTTCCCATCCTGCGCATGTGCTTGGCCACAGTCCAGCCGAGCGCTCGTGGGCAGAGGACTGTGCTTGTTGGAAGGGGATTGTTTTACATGTCCTGTATTAGGAGAGATTGTAAAGATGATTCTTCTCTTGGCCTCGTTCTCAGGATCTGAAAACGCTGCATCAGACTGAAGATCCCCCTTTGTTCCTTCGGCAAACATCTTCTGAGCATCTGCATATTGCAATACCCCTACCAGGCTCTGGGAGGTGCCATTTAACCTGGGGCTTGTTGAGTGCTGGTGAGCAGGGGAGTTTTGCCCAGAGTTCCTTGACTGCATCATTAGCAAAGGATGTTGTGGAGTGGAACTCCGAGACCCTACTGAGTTAAACAGACTCCCAGAGTCGTCCAGAGCTGCCTGATCAACACTATGGTTAAGATGGGCTGGGCTGTTTGTAAGATTTCCATTGACTGCCACGGAGCCAGAAGAGTAAGAAAAACCTGTTGAAAGGGAAAGTATACATCATTGCTTCTGCTGAGTGATAGTTCACAGTGCTAGATTTCTGGGATGACTGGGAATGGTTTCAGCTCTACGTGCGTTAGATCAGCCAGCAGCCATGTATTACACGGGAAACTGCGCAGCCGCTTTGTACACAGTGCGGTTGAGAACGTGGCTCTGTGCGCTGACAGTTTCAGTTAGGGGTTAACGTTTTTCACTACTCTTTTGCCAGTTCAGGAAAAATCATGTGTTCTATGTCAATATCCTATCCTCTACCCGTTGTGTTTTTTTATATTGAATTCAAGTGTAAGTTTCTTTTGAGCTATTGCACCTTTTGAAATCAGGGCTCCTCTGCTCTCAACTCCCTCCTACCATCAAGGAAATAGACGGCCAAATTCGGTCCATTTCCTTCCCCAAAACAGAAGGGACTGTGTCATCTGTACAGCCCACCTCCTTCTCACAATTAAACAGAAGGCTGTGGCCTAGGGAGTGACAGGGGGTCTTCAAAGAAACTGTGGCAGAAGAATGCCAAATGGGAGGAAGCTTGGAACGGGAATTAAGTATTTGTCATGGTGTATCATAAATGGGTTTAGTGCTCTAGTAAGGCCTTGTCTCTGGCTGTCTAAAAGAAAGGGGTAGACGGGAACATGGTAGTGTTTTACGACAAGGTGTTGGTTTTTGTTTTGGTTGGGGTTTTTTATTGGGGTTTTTTGTTTGTTTGTTTTTTAAAAATACTTCATTGGTTTTATAGAAAACTGCAGCCAAGCCCTTCTTTGCAAAACAGATGCTAGAAACAACACAAGCCCCTCGAGGTGGTAAACATTAAGAACAAATGCACTTTCTGATGAGGGATCAGCTATAGAATAGCTTCTGTGTGCTAGAACCTACTTTTCCTGGTCCACAGCATTTCTAATGGCTAAAGGCCACAATTTCAACAGATGAGTGAGTTCAGAAGCAGTGTCTGCCCTTAAAGGTATCCCTACCCTCTCCCATTTGACCTTTCTTCCTACCCAGATACTTGTGCCTTTACAACTGCTCATGAGGCACCATTGTGACCTGCATCAAGAAATTAATTTTGCTATTAAAAAAACTCCACCACCCTGTAAAAATTGAACTTTTAAAACCAGATCAGCAGCTCGTAGCATAGCTTTGCAACACTTTGCTGGCTTGCCATACTGTAAAGGCAGGAATCTCTTAATCCACATAGAACTTATAAAAGCAACTATTTATTTACACCGCAAGGTGCTGCAGTTCAGGTAAAGGCATGTCAAACCAGTACTTTATGCCAGAATGCATCCAAGCTGTAGGCACATACTGCCTCAAAACGTCATCATCCACGATTCTTTGGTCTCGTTACAAAACACACATTTATCTAGCACTCTACTGCCTGAATGACCTGACAAGAAGTGTTTGGAAAACCGCGATGCATGCACTTGGGGGTGCTGTAACGACAAGACGGCGCACCTTCGCGTAGATGAGGCTGTTACCTGAGGTAGCCAAAGCCAGTGGCTTGTTTCCAGCAGCATTGCTTACGCCATTATGAGAACTAGCACCAATCTGCTTTTCAAGTGTCGATGAGTCTCTACTCTGATGGACTGGACTAGGTGTGCTTCTCTGGTGGAGGGGGGGAGAAACAGGTATTTTAGTACAGGAAGCATACTCAAAAACAAACAGTTTAAACAAAAATCACATGCATTAGTAGATCTACCAAGGAAAGTGGCCCTACTTCCTAAATGTCCTAGAGTTTGCTTGTTTTGAGAAAAAAATCAGCACGTTATGGGACAAAAATAAATACCATGATTAATTATACTGCAATAGTATCTAGCACACAACAGATACCATGCAGATAGAGAGAGAACAGGCTCATTGTCCCAGAAGATTACTCAGGACAGCCCTGCAATCAGAGAACGAATGCCTGTTTCACAGGCGGCCGGAAAGGAAACAAATGGTTGTACCATGTCCCCAAGCCTCTGCACACGAAGTTCCCCAAAACAACCCCAAACGAACATGAAATGCGTTAGGCTGTGTTCTCTGGTCCACTATCTGAGGGTATGATCAACAAGCAGTGTTTTCCTAAAGCAGGCAAAACAACTGTGAAATGGTAGCCTGAATAAACAATGTGTTGAAGTGAGAGATGCCATCCAGAGCTACCATTCTCCTTCTCTGAGGACATACAACTTCTGCTCGGAGCTGGGCAGACTGTAGTTCTGATACAACTAAAAGTCTACAGCTGGAAAAAGATAATGGATGCAATACTATGAAACAACTCCAGCTTTACAAATATGGGATTGTAAGGCAGGCATTTGTGGATGGATTCTAAATTCACAGCTCTTCATTTGAAAGCAGCAAATGTTTCTTAGTTCTCTACTGTAACACTTTTGTGACAAACATACGTGAGAAACTGGACTGGGCTTTTTTAAATCCCTCTGCCACTGAGAGTAGCATGGACTTAACGAGGTTTTCAGAAAGAGACGGTCCCAAAAGTTCTCTAATCGCTCGCTGCTGCTACAGAGCAGTCACTCATACATTAGGTATTACAACAGCCTCAAGGCTCTATTCAAGTTCATCCTACACACATATGTGATAAAGATAGACAATTTTAAGATGACCAAACCGAGGCAGAAGAATTTGTCTCCCAGGGTCATGTAAGAAGGCAGGGGCTAAGAACAAACTGACATGTGTGATTCTCTGCTTCCGTTGCCACAAACTCTTGAGACTCTGAGCCTTTTCTACCCAGTCAGATGTTTAAGGCTAGGATCTCTTGAGGCATGTACTTTACTTTCCTTCCTAGGTGAAATACCACCACCCCACAGACAAAAGATAGTAAAAATCTACAGAATGACTAAGAGCCAAGAGGATGCATCCCAACAGCAGCCTCCCCCGAAGCATCAGACATTTGAGATTAGCAGCCCAGTAAGGATTCTGGAGCACAGCACCCCATTACTGCCCAGTGTGATTTTAATTAGGGATGGAAAGTGTTGACAATCCCTTACTCACCACCTTCTCAACACGGCTAGGTAGGACTACGCTGGCCAGAGGGATACTAACAGGGAGTTTATTGGGCTGCACTGTGCTGAGAGGAATACTGATAGGTAGGCTGGTGATAGTTTCTCCATTACTCACAGAGGTTCTCTCTCTCAAAACCTGTAAATGCAAAAGAGAAAGTCATGTTTGTAACCGCATGTGATTACCGAAAACACTTTTTAAAGCAATGGTAACCTGCTCATTTATATTCTGTCATTTGTTGTGTCCCCCCTGCTTTTTTTTTTTTTTTTAAAGAATCGCACAATTAAGAGTGATGACTATATAGCAAAGACAAGGCATACACGGAGCGGCTTTGCTTCCAACACCAGTCTACTGGGACAGCAATATCCAACAGCACAGAAATATGTAAATTAAAGCTACTGCTGGCCCCAAGCATAAGGAAAAGGATCCCTTAGGCAAGCTCATTTCATAGTGTCTTTGTTAGAGCTCTGTGAAAAGCACTCATCTCACAGAATTCACATCTTGAGGCCCTCTGTACGCAGAAGATGTAGTAGCCAGAAATATTTCCATGGTAACCTCTTACTGGAGGGCACCTGCTTACTCTGAAATGAGTACCAATATGATTCATGGCTGAATCAATTCCATGGACAATTTTGGGGGTTTGTTTTTTTTTGTTTTGTTTTGTTTTTTAACTATGAAAGAGTCTACTTTTCAAGTTCAAGCAGACATGTACCAGATTACCGGCACAGTTCATATGCAAACCAGTAACTCGGAGGTAAGCACGTCTTTCATGAGCACAGTATTCTCTTCCTCTAGCCATCTCCCTTTTATTGTATCACACCTAGTGCATTTTGTGGTTTTTCCCATGCCAAGCTGACCACAGAAAGGAGTGCAGGCATGCTCCCTAGCTTGCCCAACTTTTTCTTTGTTCTACCAAGTGCAACATCTCTGCACTTGAGCACAAGCAGATCTCTTACCTTCTCGCCTGCAATTGGTAAGGCCGCTGGGGAAGAGGGCCGAGTTTCCTGAGGACTCAGCTTTATGCCATTTGAAATACCAGGGCTTGGATATGTAAGGCCATTCTCTTTGACATGGTCAGCTCTGGAACAGAAATGTATGATTGTTAGAACACAAAAGCCAATGACTTCTCTTTTGCAAGGAATTCCTGTACACGTACCACCTTATTTACCCAATCAGCTGTCACTGCTGGTTTTCCTGACACAAAAATTCCCCAAGTGTATAAAACTCCACCTTAAAAAATATTTTTCCACAATCCAAATAAACCACTGTTATGAAAAACAAGCAATAGTATTACCCCTCCTTTCCCATCCTAGGAAATGATCACTCTCACCTCTGTATCTCATTAGTTGTTGCTTTTCCATTGACTGCATGGTCTTGATTCAAGTGTCTCCTCAGTGCTATTTTAGCTGGGGAAAACCTGGTATAATCAGGTAAGGACAAGCTTGTCATCTTGTCTGCCTTCTGTCTGCTGCTGTGGTTTGGGGTACACGGAACTATTTCTTGGTCCAGGTGAGAAGTCGTGTACTGAGGGGTGTTCTGCTTGGAAGAGGGTCTGCTAAAAGTGTTATGAATTTCATAGGGAGTAGCATGGCCGTTCATGGACAGTTCAGGGCTCATGCCATTGATGTGGGGCATAGGAAACTTAGAGCATTCAAGCTCCAGCTGGAACCTGCTGTGATCAGCCTCAGGATCACGGCTCAAATGGTTTTTATTGCGTAGCTGTACTGACAGTGACTCATCAGACGGCGTGTACGATTTCAGCTGCATGAGCTCCTGCTGTCTTTGACTTTTCTCAAGTTCCACAATGCTGATCTTGAAATGAAGAGGAGGACAATGATTAAAAACCATACTTAACAATTCTATCATATTATGGAGTTTTGCTTTGATATGCTGCTCAGGAAAAGTGGCCCCATTTCTGGGAACAATGCAGAACAACCAACCCACAATCTGAGCAACAAATTTTAACACACTGCTCTGAGTCTGAGACCAAAACAGTCAGGTAAGGGGAAAGGCTCAGAGACTCTTAAAAAGCACCTTTCAGATCTTAAAAGCAAACATAAAATATCTCCAATTTAGAGAGAGAGAGAGAGTATAGAGTAACTCAATACTGCCTGTCATTGAAGGAAACAGTCACTCCACGTCAAGGCATCCAGCAAAAGGCTGGATTAGCTCTTGCGCTAATCTCACAAGGAAAGAAAAGTTCTTCAGTCACAGGATTTTAATTTCTTTTCACTATGGTAAGTGACATTCTGTGGGAACCGATTCCTGAATCAAGATGTCAGAGCACATGGAAGACATTATAATGAAGCCACATACTACACAAACAAGCAGGACCTTTCTTTTCACCAGGTCATGCTTTTTCATTTTATTTCGTGATAAACCACGATTCCTTCTTCAGCATTACCAAGGAATCAGGTCATAGCATCTACTTCCTTTAAAGATCACCCACGTCCTTACTCTTCAAGTTCACTATAACTTAGTCTCCAGGGAAGTATCCAGGGAAGCGTAGGGGAGAAAGGTAGGGGAAGAAAAACAGCCACCTACCTTATCCTTTAACATCTTATTTAGTCAAATACCCATTGCCAAAGAGCTACCCCAAGTTGGTGACTCTATATTTGTTTCTTGCTTTCTACCTGCAATTCCAAACAGTGCTTTTGTTTCTCAGAAATCTGATTCTTCAACGCCTGCTTCTCTTTTAGCAAGTTCTCCAGTGACAATGTTGACCAATCCAGTTTCAGTTCTTCACACCGTGCCTTAAGCTGCAAAGACACAAGATAAACAGATCAAAAGACAACTTTCACCACTTCACACCACCCAAGGTGCACCTTTCAACTGCGTATGTGCAAGAAGCTTCTTAGTCCACTGAAAACTCCTCTCAGCTTAAGTTAAATGCCACCAAAATCTTCCTGTGGTCACCACATAATGTGGCAGGAGGTGGCCTGGTTCTTTCTAAAAAACAGTGTTATCACACAGCCTCCCTAACCACTTCCATGTCCAGATTTCCCCCTCACCTACCTTAACAGTTTGAGTTACCAGGAGGAACAACACAAGAATTATGGCTACCTGTACAAACTTCTTGGCCAGCCGAAATCCAGATTCAGTGACGTGCACATACAGGTGCACAGCTGTTTATGGGACACAGCTGAGGCCAGAGCCAGCTGGCACCTCAGCATTTTCCCCCATCGTTCTCCTCCATTACAGAGGAGCTATAGCAGCTGGACAATTTTTTCATTCATCAAGATACCTTGAAGTCAAGGGCAGCCCTTGGCTCATGGCCTGTCCTCCTTACATAAATGAGAGCATCACCCTGCTACTCAGACACAAGCACTGTACGTACCAGCTGTAAGCTCTGGTTCCTGAGTTCGCTGTTATCCTTCTCCAGCTGTTTTGTCTGTTCTTTCAGTTGCTGATTGTGAGCAGAGATTTCCTTCTGAGCCTGAATCAGGTCATTGTATGTCAGAGCTTTAACTCCCAACTACAAGATGAAGAGCAAGAAGGAAAGAGATCATTCAACAAGGTCTTGACACCCTAATTCCAGACAACTGTCACATTCAGAAGTGACATTGAGGAGATCCGCAGAACTTATGCAGCTTACAGGAAGTCCCACAGCATTCTCCAAGGCACTTTGTCATTGCTAGGGGATAACAAGGAAGGACAAAAGTACTTCGCTTGGAGCTGCTGTTCCAGCAATTCAACTTTAAAACTAGCATTTAGTTTCTTGCCACCCAGAATAACACTATTTTTGTAGAGAGCCACCACATTTCCTTCTGTGCTTCTGAACTTGCATTAGCAATGCAGAGTTTGTTCAACCAGCAGAGAATGCAACCTTTACTAAAATACCACAGTATCTGTGGTCTGTCACTCCCTTCCCTGGGATACAGAGTGGCACACAACCATTTCAACAATGAAGATAAAACATAACCAAAGAGTGATACAGATTCCACATTATTTAGCATGATCTGCTGCAAAATGAAGGCTGAAGACCTGAAACTACT
>VZTL01077306.1:1521-24708 GCA_013400535.1 Scopus umbretta | reverse complement strand
TACCTCCACTGAGATGGCAGATCAAAGGACCTCACTATCACACCATCCCTCAAACATTGGTGTGCTGCCCCCAGATTTATCTCTAGCAAGCCTGGTTTTATCCCTTTCCCCCTTCAAATCTAGTTTAAAGTTTTTTCAATGAGCCCTGCTAACTCCTGTGCAAAGATCCTTTTTCCCCTTTGAGACAGGTGTACCCAGTCTGTCGCCAGCAGGCCTGGTGTCATGCAGACCTACCCATGATGAAAAATCCAAAATTCTGCTGGTGACACCAAGCTCAGAGCCTGGTATTGATCTGCCGGCAGTTCTTCTGTTTCTGACCAGATGTCCATGCTGGATTCACCTAGAACTTATGGGACTTGATCCAGCTGGTTTTGTCAGAACCTGCATCTTTTTTAATTAATATGGATTTTTCTTTTCCCATCAAATAGAATAAGTCTTGAGTCTTCTACTTCTCATATGAAAGCTTTATAAAAGGCCTTCCTAACACTAAGTGAGAGAGTAAGATGGAAGTCTGTGTTCTTGGAAAGCATCTCACTGCTCTGGAGACACCTGAATATGTCTCTTTGGCCATGCAACACTGAGTTCAAATCTGCGTCTCCATCCCTCTGCAAGTGAGGTGCATTTTTATTGCTCCGTGCTTTAAAGCCGTTCACAGTAATTTACAGCCTCTCTCCGCGCTTTCCCTGATGAAACCTCAGCAAATCTTGTGAGCAGTGGCAGAAGTCAGTACCAGAGAACCCAGACATACATACACTATAGGAGATGCACAGCAGTGCAGTCTTAAAACTGTAGAAACTTTGTGTGCTGCAAAAGCTAAACAGAACAGTGAGCAAACTTGTTTGTTTCCCTCTTCGGAGTCTGAAAGCAAACTTCACAAGTGTTTTCCCCTACATGGGGTGTCTCAGCAATACATGTGTTGTTATGATTTTTGCCCAGTCCATGTTCAATATGGAAATTACAGTCTTGCAATTTTTGTAATCATCTCACCATCTATCTCTGGATTTCAGCATTTAAGCAGACAGGAGCACGGTAATGCCCCATGATTAGCTCTGATTGTGAAACTCCTTCCATAACAAAATGATAAAAGTGATCAATCACCTTAACAATAGTTAATGGCTCTTATCCAAAGCCATAATAATCCCACTCTGCAGTTTGACTATAGCAAGCTATTACCCTATCAGCCCAGCCTTGTGTCTGAAGCAGTACTGTTCTCTCTTGTCTAACAGCCTGAAAGGACACCTTACCTCATAGTCCCACAGGCTTCTTTCCACCTTCCTCCACCTCTGCACAGTAATTCCTGCTCCCCTCTGACTCCCAGCCACCATCCTAAAATCTCAGTTAACTCCCCTGGGAAGTTCTCATAGGAAGCCTCCAGTCCTTGTGGCCACCTCTTGCTGCCTGGCAACAGTTTTGTTTCCTCACCGTACATCATATCGGTACTGGACCCTTCCTTTTCACACCCATCCTTTTTCCTAGCAAAATGGAAAAATTACAGTCTTTAAACTCTCTTGGCATGTGCATGTCAATAAAGAGCAGGAAAATTAGCTTGTATCATAAGAAGTATGATCTCACTGGTCTTCATGACAGATCTGAAGGCCTGCACTGGAGCAGACACAACTTGTAGCATCCCATTGAAAGGTGCAGGGATGCATCAACTCTACATTTTCCAGCCCAGCTACGGCCTCTCTCAAGGAACAAGCAATTACTGATGATGCCTCAACTTTGGGAAGAGGAAAGGTCATTCCACGAAACTGTGTCTGCCTCCGTGGTATGCCTCAAACCTATTTTTGCTCATTTCTAGTTAGTCAGCTGAGTACATTGTATGTTAAAGGACTTATCATTTTTTAGGGTCAAACTTTCTGAGAAAGTGAAGACAAAGTTTGGAGGGTTGGTGGAATATGAAGACATGACACATTTCCATACAGAAGCAAAACTAGTTAGGCAGCACACAGGCAGGATGGTCATTGCCATTTGTTTACTAGAAAAGTCTCATCTTCTTTATGCTGGACTTAGAGAGCAGCAGAATCTTCAGGAGCCTGTAACTGTGTGTTCATTACTGCGATCTGCACATGTGCTAAGACTTGTCTCTATTTTCACATGGGTCTGTCATTTCATTAGTAAAGGCAGGCAGGGCACTTGTGATGCTGATTTGGAGACAGAGTGAGCTTTCAGTTAATATTCCTCAATTGTTTTTTCTGAAGATTTATCACTGTGAGCTAGTCCAGCTCACCAGCCATCTGCAGGGGTGAACTCATGAAAGAAAAAAGGCAATTACCTGCTGAGATAAGACTTCTTCTCTATAACATCTGGAGAGCCACACAGACCTCTGTCCTGAGACAAAGAAGCAAAGGGTACCATGGAGTTGGGGGAGGTCTGTAATGCAAACCCCAGAACGAACCAGGAGCACTCGCAGTCTCCCAAGTCTTGAAAAGTAGCAGAGTTTCATTCATGCTCTCATTAAATATCTTTTCATTAAGTAATTCATTACATAATGGCCAGAAAGGGAAAAAAATCACTTCACCAGTACTGTAACTTAGGTAGGATCGTAAACAAGGTAGAGATAGGACGAAATGACTGTGAAAGTGGAGACAAATTTCTCAAGACAAGGGAAAAACTGGGTGCAGGACGGCCCGGAGGTGGGGGCAGGGTGCTGCACATAACTGGGAACATTATTTGGTCCTATGGGCACATATAGTGATCTAGTGCAGTCAGCAGCTCCTCAGCTGCTCCTGGAGAAGACATGGTGTGGGGTGAGCAAACACTTTCTTACTAAGGGAGTTTCCTGGCTGGTGCTAGCACATCACACACAGAGTATCTTCAGGAATGTCTGTGTTTCCAAAGATGTCACTTTCTGAGAAGCAGACTTTAGCTTTCACATCCTTATTTAATATATCAGTAAGTAACCACAGGTTCTCTTTTCCCCTGCAATGCCCAGAAATTGTATGCGCTCTAGAGGGATCCTTCACTTACTCTGTGATTCAATAGCAATGACTTCACTAGCTGCACGTTTGCCTTCTGGTTTAGAATGAAGAAAACCCTGTCTTGGAGGCATTAGATGGGGGATAAATAGGTTTATTCAGGCTTAGTCTGGTGCTTTTTGCCTCATTGCCTACCCTCTGGAACATCCCCTCAAATTCTTATCAAACAGATTTAGTCTTTTTTCACTTTAATAACTGTACTTTTTATTACATTTTTTGAGTCAAAAATAGATCCCCCCACCTTTGGCACATCTGCAAATCCTTTTTTCTTAATTTATTTTTTGCTTATACATTTAGTTCACACACTCCCTTGGTAGAGATAAGCTTCCCACTGTAAGCCCCAACATTTTCAGCTCATTTCCTACTGTCTGTGGCTGTTATCTCCATGATAATATCTGTGTTTCTGGCCCCACACCAGCTTGTCAACCTGTTTCCAACTTAAAATTCATAAATGTTCCATTTGATTTCAAGCTAATATTCCACTCGTCTTCTGCAGCAGTGTCCATTGTTCAAAGAAGGAATTGCTCTGAGCTAGTGATGCTGTTGTCATCTTCTTTGTCCATGCTGTGCACACTCTGCTGGCGTATGCACTCTTGCAAAGTAACATAATCCATTTCAATTTTGCGTATCTTCCCAAATATCAGGCATTATCTTTGCTTACACTGGTTTTCAGTGCATCTCTGCATGCTATTTTTGTTGGCCATGACTTTCTGCCACTCTCTTTTCATCTAATATTCTGGACTGCCCTTACCAGCCACAGTGTCACCTCATGTAGCCTCCATAAGAAAAAATTCAGTTTCTGTTACCACCTTTCAGACATGTTATTTTCTTTGCCACAGATTAATTCTGACTTCTCAAACAGTCACTCCTGTAAGTATTTTGCCCCAGATTCTTGTCACAATCTTGTCTCTTATTAAACTGTTTGGACCCCAGGACTGGCTTATTGGCCTTAAATGACTCACAGACTATGTTTCTCTTTTTTGAGTCTTAGATTTCTAGATATATAGATAGGTATATATAAAGATATTCTTGCATCTGTATACGTATGTTTATATATTATGTATTTTTTATATATAGTATATGTATGCTATGCTAGCGACATGGTTTTCTTCTGTAATGTTTTTCATCAATTCCCAGTGATGTCTCCAAAAGAGTCATTAAGTACATGAGCTGCCTCAGATCAAAATATTGCCAGAAACAAAATTGCCTTCTGATTATCTTCTTGTTTGCCGGCATCCATATCTTGTGGATGGTGAAGTGAGATTTAAACCATCTCCAGTTGTCTGGCACATTTTCAGAGAGTTTCAACTTGAAATGTTCAACTTCCAGCTTTTTTCTCAGGATGCTTTCTTAGCTGCTTCTCCTCCTGCTGCCTTGTGTCATTCAGTAGCCATGCAGAGCCAAAAAGCATAAGACACCCACTTCATTCAGTACCCTAGTTTACCTGATCAGCAGCAGATAGCACTGCTGCATAACAGCTGGTCTGAGCTGGCTCATGCTGAAAGGTACATTTCCCTGCAGCTTAAACCCCACAGAGCTTCTTGCCTAAGCAAAACAGCTGTGATATTGTCATGAGACCTCATGAGGCAGAACTGATTTTCTGAACCCTGGAGCCCAGCAAAGCCGGTCACAGTGAGGCATTACCAGCCACCCTCTTCCAAGGTCAGAGGATGTTTTTCTGGGCCAGCAAATGCCTAGTGACCGGTGAGCTCAGGCCAGCCCCTTCAGTGCTCAGAGTTTTGGGAGATCGCAGTATCATGCACCGTATAACTTCTGTTCCCTCAGATCAGGTGAACTTACAGCCGTATCTACCAGGGACATGAAAAGACACAGCAAATTTGGGCTGGGATAGAAAAAGCAGAAACTTGTAGTCATAGTCCATCCTGGCCAGATGCAGTCCAAGCCCCAGGGACTGTCTGGGCAGCACCACCACAGCAAATTGCTGATCGGCCAAGAGTTCTGCACAAGGTTTCAGGCTGCCTCAGACTGGTGATCTGGTAGATGCTAATAGCAGACCTGCTGCTGGTGGCAGGGCACTGCAAAGCCCCATACCCTTGCTGAGGGATGCATTGTGACTGACAGCAAGCCATAAAGCAGCAACAACAGGCACCGGTTTTAGTTCACTCACTAGAGGACTTATCCTTATTGCAGTGGTCCTCCCACCTTGCTTTAAAACCACCCTCATCCTTCAATAAGAAAGGCCATACATGAGACACTGGGCCTTCGATGATTGTGCTGGGACTAATTCTTTTTTTCATTATTATTTAAAAAAAAAATCTGAGGCAATATGTTTTTCAGTCTGAGCAGTTCTTATTTAATCTAACGTCTCAACAATGCCATTCATAATAATGACAGTCCAGCAGGAACTTGCAGCATCCTGAATTAAATCGAGTAGTATATAAATATAACCAAGGTATTCTCAAAGTAAATACAACTAACCAGTTTTAAAATGGCAACTGGCTTTCACTTTTTAATTGGGGTGACATTTTGCAAGGCCATTCCTTGGTGAGTTTCACATTCTTCCATTCTGTTCTGCTTTTCTTATTTGTATAGTGTTACCAAGGCATATATGAAATACATTTCAAAGTACAGATATCAGCTCATTTACAGCTAATTATAATAGGCAAGTGGTGCAGTAAATGGAACACCCGATTTTCTCCCCTCTTTTTTTTCCTTTTGGTTGAAGCTTTTGTGATGTTCTCCAGGTGACTCCCATGCATAATGTAACACTAGCAGTGCTGTTTGCATAATAAGCTATTTTCTACCAGAGAAGCAGAAACATTTTATCACTATAGAGAAGGTTTGGATTATGAATACATTTTCATATAAGTTGATTTATGTGAAAATTACCAATAAATGCATTCTAGCCATAAGTAAAATGTTTGTTCCTACTTTAAGGAGTAGTATTATTTGAAACTTAGGGGGAGGGGAAATGCATATCCCACCAAGGGAAACTATTTTATTAATATGATTCAAATGTCAGAGCTTGCAGTCACCTTCCAAAGAACAGAGCTCCCTCAGTTTCCTCCAGCGAAGTCAATACGAGTGGAAGATGCTCAGCACTAGACAGAAGTACTTTGCATCTCGCCACATTGACCCACCAGTTTAATGCAGCATAAACGCCAAACCAAACCCTGCTCTAACCCGATGGCACTTCTGCAGTCTCCAAAATAATTGTTTGTTGCCCTCTTGATTACAAGGCAACTACATTTTCATATTATGAGATTCACATTTCCTTACTAGTCTTTTTTTAACATATTTATTTGAATTAGTGGAACATTCTCAATAAGACCAGCTCTGGAGTCTCACCTACCTGCCAGTGCTGTAGGAACAGGTCTACAATGCCTGGGTCCAGTCCAGCAAATGCAGACAGGCATCAGCACCTCCATGCACTCGAGTAGCCCCACTCCACTCTCATACCCATGCTGCAGCAAGTGGAACAGTGGGGTTAAAAAAGGTTCCACGTGGCCCTACACCCGTTTCTAGATCAGCCCAGGATCACAGCTCACGTGTTTGGTCACAGATGAAGTGTGACCTAGATGCATATAAAGCACCAGCACCAGTCTCAAAACTGACACCCTTGAGACTAAGCTGGTGCCCTTTGAAACCAGCAAAATAGAGTGCTTTGGCATTTGCATTGGAGGGTATCCCAGAACCAATTAATTGCCATTGCAAGTGCATTTTTGATGGGCTAGGGTAAAGAGGCATTCCTCAGAGCTGAAACCAGGACACTCGGGAAGTGCTGGACTTGCTTCTATTGTATGAGGAGCTGATCCTGCAAAGTACATGCTGTAAGCAAGCCCTGGTCCTCTTGAGCCTGCAGGAACCTCAGCAGAGCTGCCCGACACAGCAAGGCTATGTCCCAGAGGAGTAGATCAAGCCTCTACCTTTGAAACAATGAATAAACGTACACCTCAATTTTTCAAAGTGATATGCCGCTCAGATCTCCTGCTACTGTAAATCAAGTTGGTTTTATTGACACCAAAGGAGTTCTGCTGATTTACATGAGCTGAATGTCTGATCCAATGCTGGTGATCGAGATTATTTCTGCTTAACAGAGATACCTCACAGAAGAAAACTTTTCATACAGTATGGCGATGGCTCTCAACTCTACAAAATTAAAAAGTTAGCACTCTAGTTGGGGGCGGGGGGCAATGGACGACTGCAAATAAACAACACATAACATTTTTTACTTCAAACATCATTCTGTAGTTGTAAATATTGCTTAAAATCATAATTTTCCTGCAGATTTTGTAAATTTCTGCAAAAAACACTCTGTAAATATCCATTGATTTCACCTGCATTAAACCACAGAGGCTGGTGTGGATTTTTTCCAAATATATACTTTTTTCCCTAAATGCCTTCCAGTTTTACTAATTAATTTCCTTCTCTTTTCCCTGCAGACCTGCCTGTGAGGAAGAGCACTGTTCAGCAAACAGCTTTGGGCACTACACACTGTTCTTCAGTTCAGTGGCTGAGAAAACGCTGAGACTCTTTAGCAGGAATCATCGGACCTCAGTGGGAAACTGAGCCCTCTGCAGCGTGCTCAGACCTGCACTGCTTGCCGTCCAGTCCTTGTTGATGGCAGGGTACACAGTGCACTATCTTCATGTGAGATCTGACAAAAACGCCGCCCTGGGTTGCCTCCAGGCAATATCCAGCATCATTCATTCCCACTCTTTGCTGATGAGAAGTGTCTGTACCTACCTCTGCTTCTCATTTACATTTGCTATCAGGGTCACCTTATGGAGCCCAGCTTGCTGCATTTCTCGCTGAAGTGAGGGATTCTTTGTATTAAAAGGTAAAATAAACTCTTCTCCAAAGAGGGATATTGCCTGGACACACCTGAGTCCCAGCTTCCCTCTGTGATCAGGGCAGCGCTGCTATGCCCTGAAGTCTGCTCCTTCAGTAGCCAGCTCCGTGCCATCCACCCAGCAGCAAGGGTCAGCCAGCCTCGGAGACTTGTGACCCATGTTATATTGTCAGCCCCTCTCAGGTGAGCATTGCCAGCCATGCTTTTTGGCTCAGGATCTCTTTTTATGGGTACCGCAAATCCTTGCAAGCCTCTTCTGCATGGTGTCCCCTTCCTGCCATGCGCTCAGCCTGTCCCCACCGCAGACAGTTCCTGACCCCTAGCCTGCTCAGTACCTCTCGCTTCACACCCAGGAGACTAGCTAGTACCACTAACGATGCCCTAGCAAAATTTCTTCCCCCTTGAGATTTCTGTCTGCTCTTGGTGCCCTGCCACTGTCACTGCTGGCACTGGTGCTGTGGCAGCTCCATTGGCCCCAGCTGTGGGTCACTGAGCCAAAATCTCGGACGTGAAGAAGGAGCAGCCCAAGTTACCCTGCTGTGGACACGCCAGCCTCTCCTAGCAGCAGGTACCACCAAGAAGCCCTGGAAAAGTTCCCTCATTCATCACTGAGCCTGGGACTCCCAGCAGAAGAGTCTGTTTCAATTCCCCTGGTCCTACTCCCCTGAATAACATGACTGATGCTAATTCACAAAGTAACACTGACCCCTAGGTCTTCATATTTTCAATATAAAACCATTTAAAACTATATTTATTTTACTACCATTAAATAAATTAATGTCTCTAAGATAGTAACTAGTACTGCTGCTAGAGCATGGATTCAAGAAATTAAACTAATTCATATTCAGATGAGATGGTGTGGAGATTAAAGGTGGGAAGCAAGCTACAGAATAGGGGTGTTAGATCATGCATTCTTAGTTACACATTTACTATATCTATAACAGCTCACTTTTCTATTTTAAACCCTACTAAGTGGAGACTATTTAAATGTACTGCTGTAGTAATAAAGAAAAGGTCAGCTCAATGTCTGCCTTGGCCATTAATCAATCTTTCCCATACTTTCTAATTATCTTGATTGCCTGATTGAATGAAGCATGGGACACTGATCATCTATATGTTCCTTGGTTATATCTGCTCTTGGCACCTCTTTTTTGGAGACTGGAGAGGATATTTTCATATTGCAATTTTTTTCAAGAAAGACCCCCAACTTCTTCCTCTGATAACCAACTCCTTTTCTGCTTGATCTCCCACCATTTTCTGTAGCAATTTTGCAGGCTGTTCCCTATAAAATTTTGAAGTGTCTTTAATCATCTCAGGCAGCAATTTTGTGTTGGTTTTTTTTCCTCTCCTTTTCAGTAATCTGGGATTCCCAGCATTATTCTCTCTCTCTCTCTGATTAGGAATTGTAGCTTTTTATTTTTAGAGGGAGCTTAATGCAATGCAATAACACACAAACACAGGAACAAATTATAGACATGAAAAGAACAGATTTTTTTATAGTGATAATTCCATTTTACTCCTGGGTGTCACATATCCATGAGGGACCCCAGCACTTCAACAAGAGCAGCCAGCTAGCTTGTTACCAAGACACCCGGGCTGCACAGCAGGTCTCCATCCCCAGGTGGCAGGGAGGGCCTTGTGGACAGACTGTGGCAGGGGACAGGCAGCAGACCACACGCAGGCTGCTCAGATCCAGCCCAGGGACTAGAAATGCATGTAACAAATGTCATATGGAAAGGGGCAATTGTACAGCTCCCATATGAGCTCTGGGAGATGGTTTAATCTCAGTTCTGCTGTACAGAAAGTACCAGGGAGACAGGAGACCTGCAAGGGTGGAAACCTCATATTAATTCTTCTGTAGTGAATTCACTGGGTGTTTGGGATGCTTGAAGAATGCAGAATGGGATCCTTTGGAAGTATTTCTCACCCCCTTTGATTATCTCTACAGCTTGATTGAATGAGTCATGCAACCCAGCTCCTTCAGATATCCATTAATGCCAGGCAAACAAAGCATATTCAACCCATCACTATTTTTTGAGGGTTTTTTTTTCCCTGTTCATAAATAGCTTGAGAACAAATGTATTCATTGTTTGAAATCTTTGGCCAGTAATTTTTGCAACTTACACAGAGCCTACAATTTGCTCAAGTAGCTTGTGGTGAGCACTGCCTTCCTCCAATGCTGCATTAGTGGGCAGGCAGCCCCACAGCCTTTCAGTGAGAGGCACCAGCAACCTCTGCAAGCCTCTACAAACTTCAGCCCTTGCTAGAACTAGTGTGCACTGGTGGTGTGAGGCTCATGTGCTCCAACCACATCCCCAAAACCTGGATCAGACTGAGTTTTTGCAGCAAGATATAAAAATGGAGCTGGAATATTGCTGGCAACGGGACTCCTATTTTTCCTGCAACAAATGCTGTGTTACCAGAGAGGGAACGGCAACTGTTAACATCCCCACTCTTTACATACCAACACCCTCAATATAAGGGTAGTTTCCCCAGCAACTCAGGGGCAGTGGGCTGAAGCTGGGGGAACCAAAGCTCACTGCAGTCCCCAGCGCAGCACCGGGATCCTCAAGCCAAGGCTGAGTGAGCTGGGACCAGACCTCTCCAAAGCAGATATCACCTTGGGTCCTGAAAGAGGTCAGCTGAGGTTGCTGGAGTGTCACACCCATTTCTTCTCCACTCTTGCACACTTTAATGGCAGAAACAATCCACAAGAATGTTTGAGTAGATCCTGCTGCTCAGCATACCCTACTGGCTAATGCCTGCTGCTTCTCTGCTCTGCACATTAACCACCCACCAGATGTACACATCTCTCCCCACCGAAGATCTAGAGAGCCTGGCAATCTGATTTTCTTCTTTTTTTTTTTTTTTTTGGAGCACTTTGTTGGAGCCAGCTACTGACTTTATACGTTGCAGAGCCACACTGGCAGCACTTCTGGTACCTTGCTAGATCTCACCCCTGGCAAATGGTGCACACTCCTAGAAATAAACAGTACATCAGGTTAGCATGGGTTAACGGACATTACCGTTATATGACTTTGTCTATTTCCTAGTCTTCCAACGACAATCCCATAGTGATAAATGAAACAGTACCTCTAATGGAGAATTACTAGCTGCAAAATTACAAACTTTAGTTTCAGTAATAGTGCATTCAGGCAATATTTACATGACAAATAAGAAAAATCTCTGACAGAAGAATCTTTCATGTACTTGTCTGGTTTTATCACTCAGCTCACAGTTTTATCTTGCATTTAATCATATTGCCCTTCATCTGCCATCCAGTAGCCAAAGTACTAAAATAGCCTTAATCTCTCTGTATCTCATTACAATGTGAGACTATGGTTTTGCAAAACTTTCTGTTAAGTGTGATATATCTCAGCTGCATAAAATATATGCCCAAAATGCATACAGTACATGGAATAGTACTATAAATTCTAGGACCATCTTAAAAGTGAAAGCACTGGATAAAATGATGCAGAAACTACCGAGTGATGGGTAGGTAAGGTGTTATTAATAGATCATAAAGGCAAATGAAAAATATCAAATGCAATCTCATTTAATAAAGAACACAGAGAAATACACATCACTGGGTCTGATGGCATAAGACTTACTTTGAAGATTGTATCCTTCCTTCCTGAGAACTTACAATAAAGGGCTCCATGACATCTGTTTAAGGCAAATACAGCTGGGGATAAATCACTTTGGTTTTGTTTTAATCTCTAACTCTGTAGCCAGTATGACATAACATGTTTTCAGGCCAGCACAACACAATGCAATAAGTCAACAATATTTATAAAGATCGCTATTTATTTGATTAACTCCTCATCAGCTTTAGGCCATAGATATTCAGTACTGCATAGCACTGGGTCCTTGATTGGATGTGATTGTTGTCACACCTTGGTGTTAAATTTACTCTTCACCTGCCTGGCATTTACAAGTGGAAATCCCTTTAGGCAAATGTATGTGTGAATAACTAATTATTATTATTATTATTGCTGTTATTTTAGCCTGAGCTTGATGGAGATTTACACTCTGAAGAGTAGCAAGTGGCACTATGGAAGTCTCTGGAATGACTGAATTTGGGCTGTAATATTATACTGCAGATAGCTGGTAATTTATTAGTTACACATTCCATTTGTCTACACCAGTTTCTGTATATTTTAAGATCTCTGCTTTTAAGTACCTCTAAGACCCCTGTTGTTTCAATTACTTGTCACTGTGGCCTGAGGTATCATTACTATGCTGAGGATAATAAACAACTCCTCCTATTTCTGTTGCTAGAGCTGTGACTAACTTAGCATGATCACGAAGCAGCAGCATAGGATGGAGAAGTGTGTGCCATGTGGTAGGTGGTTGATCCTATATCATATTCTGCTCAGCTAGCTTTGTTATGTGGTCTTGGGCAAACCTCTCAACCTTACTTTTTGGAAGAGCTGAGCACTATATAAGCCCACAACATATACTGACTACACAAGATCTCATAGTGGTTTTGAAATTATATATCCTCTGCAGTTTCTTTGTTGTCATAGGGTTGAGGTCTGATGCTAGGAATTGCAAATCTAATACAGCAAATTTAGAAATGCAACTTTGAAGGACTAAGCATCAGAGACACTTCATTTGCATTACAGTGTATGGCTGGATGTCAGTGCACATTCTGATGGAGGTAGCTTTAACACTTAGGGTATGAAATGTTTGACTTCTCACGTGAAGTCTTAATGTTTTACTGAGTAGTGGTTTTAACAAATGTCCCACAATCCTACTGTTGCCATCAAAGTCTAGATACAGCTCATCTGGTTCTTTCTGTGAGTGTCGTCTTAATGCTCTCTCCACAGCTTTTTATTTTCTCATGGCCAGTACTAACATTTGACCCATTTAACATAGAATTTGGGCCATGTAACTTCTGCTACTTTATTATAACAAGGTTCATCCTGTTGATTAAAAAATTCCTAGTCCACAAGAACTGTGCCAGCCCTAAAGAATGCAACAGTTCAGAGTTATAGCTCATCTGTGTCTGTGCATCATCCAGCTTAAGTCAATTTTAAGGGCAAAATTATGACATCTTTTATTCACATACAATGCCACAGAAGTTGTACATTAAGAGCTCTTTCCTTTATGGAGGAGCAGAAAAAACAGTCTGTAAACTTGAAGCTCATACAGAATCCTGTTGTTGCCATTCCTGCAATTGTATCTTTCAGTTAATTTGTTCCCATTAAGTGTAATGTTACAGAGGAAAAACTGCTTTGCAAACATTTAATGGCTTCTATCAGTCTGAGCAAATGAATCCATAAGTTCCTGTCTCTTTAAATATCTTTTTTTCCCCCTATATTCAAAAGAAGCAGTCTCTGGTTGCTTGCTTCTGCAGGTGCGAGACTGTGAGGTCTCAGGCATTTGAACATTGCTGCTTTTTCTGTGGACAGACCAACTTGCAGGCTCAGACAGTGAACTTCACAGTTACATCACTGGACTATGTTCTTTCTTTATTCTACCTGTAATAGGCTACAAGGACAAAAATCTCTGGTGGTGGGACCAGACAGAGAGCTGAGATCAGTCTTAAAATGGCCAGTGTGATTTGTTAAAGGATGGTAGTCAGAGTAAAGCCTTTGATGCTGCTTTCCCCCATGAATTTTGCTACCCCAGACTGTTTGCTTGGATGGGTGAACCAGTAAATGAAGTATCACAAAACAAAAGAAAAACAAGCAGGTAAGTAAACGTAAGAGGGAAAGGGAGAGACAGAAGAAGAGGAATGTAAATATACCTAGGTTCAACTTGTTGCTTTACATTCTGGAATGAGGATTGGTTTGGTCTAAATAGGGAATGTAACTAGTACCAAGTTGGGACTGAATTTATAGCAGAGCAACTAACCACATATAAACTGTATAAACGGTGCTTGTGCATGGCCAGTGCAAAGCACGATTGCACCTGCAAAGAGCACCAGCCACCTCGAACACAGGCAGCCATGTGTGAAACCTGTCCATGCTAGACATGAGATTTTTTATTTTCTTAGGTCTAGCTGACCTAAAAGTGGATTTGCCATCCCAAAAAGCTGCAAGTTCAATAAGAATGTTCAAAACACAGCACCAGCGCTCCTCTACCTGTGTCTGGGCATGGCCGAGGTTTGATCATGTTGCCTGCACCCTGTCTTTCACCAGCAACTCCAAAATAAACTGCTTTGTCCCATCATACTGCTGGTTCAGGCTTGTAAACATTTCAAAATGTGCTGGGAAGTCACACAGCTATGTGTGACTCCCTTCTGAAGCTGCCTTTATACCTGCTCCACCCATAGACATCACCATTGACATAACTATTCTAACCCAAATGTCTTTGTGCTATGTTTCAGTGATGTCACCTGCAAGGCAGGTGCCAAATCCTGCACATGGCCATGCACAACTGTAATGGTACAGAGTAGGGGACAGGCACTGGAGACACATCTTGAGAGACAGAGCTGCTTCCAACCATGTCCACCCTCCAAGGCAGCTGTCCTCCACAAATCTGGCCCTGGAGGCAGTATCAGCCAGCAGAGCTGAGTGCTGAACAGCACCAGGGTCCTTATTTTGGAAGGAAATTCTGCTGTACAAGATGAGAAGAGTCCACAGAGAACTCACGCAGGTCCCCATGGCTGGACTGTGAGCAGACCAAGGCTGCTGAGCTCTCCAGGAAGAGTAGCTGCTTGTAGCTGTGTCTCTCACAGAGGTAAAAAGATTGGCGGTCTTTTGTCTACCCATTACTGGAATGGTTAGTCTCCAATTTGGGAAAGAAGAGAAATATTGTTGAAAAATAAAACAGAGAGACAAAAGGGTTGTATACGATCTCCACATTAAAGATGCGCAATGGGATGCAGAGTTACTTTCCTCAGTGCTGGGGGTGTTGTGCAGTCATTTACTCCAGTGCAAAGTGTTTCTACAACCCTTGTGTTTTATACCGCACCTAAATGGCAGAAAAAAGAAAGGGAATGAAGTCCCTCAAATTACTAACAACCTCTTTTTTACCATATAGGTAAGTATGGGACAGCTGCATACAGTCAGCACTTTAAGTCTGTGTCCTTACCGCAAGATTGTAATTCCTTTCACATTTACTTTTTCCCTCCCTGCTTGAAAATCCTATTGTATGAGCCACTGTAGCATGGCAGATGTAAGCATCAAGCTTGTTTTTCCCCACATACATAAAATTAACTCCTCCCTTAATAAAGAGAGACCAACTTTTTTATTTGGTACCTCACCCAGATGTAATCTTGAGACGTTACAGACAGGTCAGCATTACAGATGGTTACAGACATTTTACAGAACACAAAATTAAGAATTCAGGTCTTTTAAAATGAAAATTGACACTGTTTTTATATTGCTCCATCTGCAAAGGCATGAAGAACCTGACTTCAGAGGGAGAAAAAATCATCACTCATATTTTCTAAAATATAATTAATTTCCCCAAAATAACATTTGTACATGCATAATCTTCTAACTGTAGATTATTTGGTGTTAATTGTACATAATACCTTGCTATCTGTCAGGACTTCCTCAAAATCTAATTTCCTGAACTAATATTTCTTGATCTTTAACTCTGTAAAATACTGACTTCTAGACCAAACGAAGAGTGAAATAACAGACGGTAAAACTGCCAGTGCAACAATACTGTCATCTCAGGCCTGCCATGGAGTGAAGGAAGGACTGTTCTGCATTTTGGGAAAAGAAAGGACCATTTCTCTGGGAACTCAGTGAGTTTTTAGCAACAATTGTTTAAAGAACCTCATTAGCATAAGAAAAAGACTCTTGGTAGAAATGAATTAGCAGTCACAGTGCAGGTGAAGCAGGCAGATAATATATGCAAGGTAAATGGAATTTATTGTGAATATGGTCTATCACATAGCTGTCATCTCCACCTGCTTTTTTTTCTGACATACACTCCCATGTCACAGGAAAACAGCCCCACTTAAGTTTCCCACTCCATATGGGAACAGAGCCTGTACCTAGAGAGTGTGTCATCTTCTATGCCCCTTTGGGCACCTTTGGTCCAGAGCTCCGAGGGATGCTCACCATCACTGGCAGGCCCACCGAGGACACCCCACGCCAGCCAGCAGTGGATTGCAACAATCTCATAACCAACACCTCTGGCACCGGAGTCAAAGAGAGAAGCCACTGAGGCACATGTACATGTGCCTTAAACTGCAAGGAAATAGGAAGAAGGATCAGCTATCCTCCACTCAGGTCTACAAATCTAAGGTAAGATCCTGCCTGAGTGTGGAGCGGTGAACAGGAATGGAGTCTTACAGGGACAGTCCTGCAAAGTTTTTAGGTTGGTATCACTGGGTTATTTACGTGCACAGAAACATCTCCAGTAAGCAGTGGTTCATCAGAGGACAGGGTTCTTAGCTGGTAAATAGGGGCCACATCTTCCCAAGACCAAGGGGTCACACTCATCTCTCCTTTTCTTGTGGCAGGGATCCCAAATAGAGGTTATTACTGTCATTGTTGTTGTCATCATCATCATCATTACTTTGTACGG
This sequence comes from Scopus umbretta, assembly GCA_013400535.1. Lineage (NCBI taxonomy): Eukaryota > Metazoa > Chordata > Aves > Pelecaniformes > Scopidae > Scopus > Scopus umbretta. Next base: position 8,421 of record VZTL01077306.1, on the reverse strand, counting down.
AAACACTGATAACTGCTACTCTTTTGAAACCATGATTAGCAGTGGTTGTTTGGAGAAAGAAAAAAAATGAAATTAGCCCTTTCCAAGTAGATCCTCCCAGCTCCTAGCCACCAACAATTTAGTGACTTCTTCACAATGGCATTGTACCCATAACACACATGTAATAGTCAGCAGTGGCTCTATAGCATTTCTTTGACGTCTTTTGGATGCATTATACTTTAGACCTCCTCAACAGCTTATGGTGGTGAGTTTATGTGTGTGGCATGTACAATAAGCTTGTTTTAAACTTGCTTGAGTGAATGGCCCCCAGCGTCTACAGTGGAAAGAATAGTTAATCATCATTCTTTATTCACCTTTTCCACAGCATTCATGGTTTCAGTTATCCCTTCTCCAAACTGACAAGTCCACATTTATTTGGAGTCTTTTCATATGGAGGTTGATAGAAATCTAGCTGAGTCCTGCCTAATTCACCTCACACTTTGCAAGATGAAAAAAATGTAGATATTATACTGTATAATCTGAGAAATAATATTTGATCATGTAATTAGACTGTATCATAGGCAAATGCACTAGGGAACAGAGTTAATGTTGCATGTACAACCTTAATTTTATTTCCTGACTTTTAAATGCCGAATTAGGCAACTTTAACATTTTCTTAATGCAATTTTTGTATGGAATATTATATAGCCTATTACATATGCATGCATATTGAAATATGGAATACATTAGGCTGTAGCACACAGATTGTGGCACACACATCTGAGTACTAGATGTCGGCCCTAGTCTGAGTACTAGATGTCAGCACTGGCACAAAGTTACAAGGTCATTTCAGAGCGGTGGTCTCAATGCTTTTGGGTGTCACTGTCCTATTGTTTATTCTCTATATACTATAAGTCTTATAGAACAGTGTTACAGAGAATTAACTGGAGAACATTTTCTTTTTAATTGCATTGATGCTGGTTTTTACAACCTCCTTCTTACAAAGCTAGCTTTATTCAAGTATTTAGGCTTCAGTAACTTAAGAGAAAAAGTATGTCCTCAGACGCTTTAAAAATTATTAAAATGTAAAAGAATACTATAAAAACATAAAATCATTTTCCAAACATAATGATACCATGGCTTTACTTCCTGATCTCTGCAGACAGTACAATAGAAAGCTAAGAATCTCCCTTTTCAAGTGGTAAGCGTAAGAAGTCCTTTTCTAGCTACAAAGGGCTATAGGATGATTGACTTCAAGGCTGACTTGTAAAGGATTAGATACCGTCCTTTCTGCATCTTGTTCCGCACTGTAATGTCAGGGTATCTCTGAAGCTATGTGGCAAGAAGAAATCCTTTGCGGAGACATATTACTGAACAAACTGCAGGGAAGACACTTGGATAAACCAGAATATAGGAACGATTGATGTAGCTAATCTAAATAATTCAATATTCAATCATCAAATAAAAAATAAAACACATCATACATGAGTTGTCATGAATGTGTGACACAAAAGGGTGCTGTCGGACATGGGGTTTTATTTCCCTGGTCAAAGACATCTAATACATGTCAGGATTACAAAAGGTTAATATCATATGACAGGAGCAAGAAATCTACTGTCTTCGGAGGTTACTCTTGAAGAATGTCACCATGGACTGGATGGAATATACCACTAATAAATCACGGCAACGTTCTTCCATAGACTAAGTGATTTTTTAAAAGGGCAAAAAAAATCAAATAACATATTCAGCTAACAGGATTTGATCAGCCGATCATCTAGTGAATATTAAAAAAAAACGATCCGATGAATAAATTATTCAGTGGAAGCCGGCAAAATTAACCAATTATGTATTTGCTGAACAACAGTTAAACTGTTCAGCATATATATAATTAAATATTTATTCATACATATTTATAAATAGTTCTTACACATTTTTCTATTTCATCCAGGTGAATAAAAACTGCCGATCCTTTTTTTCTTTCTTCTGAGGAAAGTGGAAATAGCCTGTCTTCAGAAAGCTTGATCTCAGGTCAGCATCTCAGTGAAGCCAGCTTCATTTGCATTTTTAATCAGATGCCTATGTAAGTGAACATGTAAAATCTTAACCATGCAAGTATCAGACTTTAATATTTGGTTTTCCAGTTTTCTGGATGCATGTGTGTCTGCAAGACAGTATGAAGAAGGAAAGGCTGTGTCTCTGCTCATGCTTTGGCCAGATTATTTGGGCCATGTATTTTCTTTCAGACCTAGACAGCTATCTTTCTTGGTACTTAGTTTTTCAGGAGCCACAGTCTCTTGCTTTCATACATATATATGGTCAGAAAACAACAGTTAGGGAAGCTAACACCCTTTCTTTGGAAAGGTTTCCTCTATCATTAATAGAGCTGATCAGAAAGGATTTTTATCCCAGCAAAAGAAAATTACAATAACCATAGTACTGAAAAATAAAAGGGGTTGGAGAATTAGAGACCAAAAAAAATGAACACACATACCTCCCAAGACCCCCAAAAAATCCACAGCCCTTTTTTTTCTTAACAAGCTAAATCCTACATAAGTGAAATGGATGTTTGTGGAGGGAGAGCAGGAAATACTGTCTTCCTTGAAGAGCCACTTTTCTACCAGCTGGGAAGAAAATTTTCATAATTTTTTAAATGTTAGTCCAGATTAAAGTAATGTAAATTACCTAAATTCTGATCTCCTTTAACTAAGGGTGGCAGAATCAGCACCAAAACCAATAGATACTTCCAAGGATGGTAGATGATACGAGATTTCCTCAATTATAAATTAAGAGATTGAGGGACAGAGCATCAGACTGACAAAGACAGTTAACTCACCTCTCTGTTGATATTGATGGGCAAGTCTCTCTCCTGTTTTAAGACGTAAAACCATTGTCACATAGCAAAGAAACAAGAATATAACAAGAACGCTGAATAATGGCCAGGACCTAAAGAGATTCTCATGATATAGTAATCACAAAAGTAAAGCTGATAGATGCTCGGTGTATTATCATATTATTATCTGAGACGACCACAGACATATCATCAATTTTATTTCAGATCCTTTGCATTTAAACTGGTAAAAGCACACATTTTTATAGAATGTCACTTATTTGAGGTGCTGTTCTGAGATCACCTCTGGACGCCTTTTGGGTGCAACTCACCTGTGTGTGGAGGGTCAGAGGTGGGTGGTGCATCATGTGAATTTTAGCCTCTGCAAACACAACATCTGTACATTTACCATCAAGCAAAGATGATTCCACCTGTTTTTTTTCTAAGCAGGTGCAGCTTGTGATGGATACATTCCCAGGCAGGGTGATGGAATTTCTTCTCACTTGAAACCACAGCAGTCTCCTGGCCCTGCTCCCACACAGTTTTGCCTTGACGTACTGTTGTCTTCCCCCCCTCTCCCCCACATTTCTTTTAATGTGGCATTCAGTTCAGTTTGTTTCAAAGATTTTAGCACCTCTCCTGGCTGAGTCATTTTGTGCTCACCACCCAGTGTGAAAATGAGGTCTCAGGAGATTCTGGGATTTGCCCATTGCTTTCCTCTTTTCTGGACTGTAAGTAATGATTTTGTCCCCAAGGACAGCTTTTTGGGGTCTCCCACAGGACTATCAGTGTTACTTCTCCCACAGGATTACTACCAGTGTTACTTGTGCAAGATTATTAATGTAGAGAAAGTCCTTGAAATCTGCATTCAAGAATGAGCTGTTAAATTGTCACGTTTTAGTGTAAGGTTTAGGGGCTGCTTGAGAATGGAAGAGTGATGAAGGCAAGTGCAGGGAAGATTTTACACCCTTCAGTTCCTAATAGGCCCTCTTTAAAGCTAGGAAAGGCATCTAATTGGGGTGAAGCCTATCTTCAGCAAAGAATCAGGTGTCATTCCCATGCTTCCGGCACCAGTGGTATCTCCAGGCATCTGTCAGGCCTGTGTTTTTCATCAAATTAAGCCTAGTTGACTCTCTCCTTGGCAGACGCTGCATGTATATCATGTATATCCTGTTGTCTTTGAACCGCAGTCAGGTTCCCCATCTAGATGAGTTTAAGGAAGATTCTGCTTCCAGCTGTTTTCCCCTGTCCGTCCCATCTGTGTTTTAACTGCAACTGATACGCACAGCTTGCTTGACAAAATTTGACAGTACTTCTGAACAGCCGCCAGGCTGTATAAGTGCTGGGCCCAAACGTAATGCTTCAATGCAAAACATTAATAGCATCTCTACTTCAGGAAACCAACGCTTTCTACTCCAATTGAGTTCTAGCTCAGTGTGACTTCTCCTGCCCTGTAAGGACGATCTTTTTGCAAGCCTGGATAACTGAGGTTGGAAAGTATGTGAAGGGCAAGAAATAGCAGAAGTGGTGAGAGTCGCGCAGAATTTGGCAAAGCAGCTGGATCCCAACCTCCGGAGCATCAGCCTCCCCTTTCAGCATGCAGCCAGCAGACCTTTTGAGGTGCTGCTCTCAAAATGCTGAGTGCCACAAGATGAGGTCTAAACACTGCAAAGAGCAAGTAAACATTATAGAGCAACTCCACATTACATGGTGCTGGCCAAGGCGAGGGCACGAAGCTTGGGCAGGGGCTAGGGCAAGGGCTGATGTTCCATGGAGGGGAAGCTATCTGAAATCACTCCAACACAGACACTGAAGCTTTTTTAGGACAGACGAAACTTTGGAATATGTTATGTCATCTGTTTTATGCATGCCATATTTCTAAAAAATTCTCAGCAACAAGTACCCTATACTATTTCTCCCTTCTTAAAACTGCTTTATGTAAGCTATCTTTAATTAAAAAGAGCTTTTCCATGTGTCCACAATCAATTCCTTAAAATATTAATAATTTTCCCTACATTCGTTATCAAAGCCATTACTTTTTCCTGTGTGTCCTTTAACTATATTTAAATAATTAATTTATCCATTTTCCAGCCCTCAGGGAGACCATTTTTTGGGTTGGTTTTTTTTTTTAACACAGTGTGATCCCCTTTAAAACACAGGATATTTCCTCCTCCTAAAGTTATAGGATATTTTCTTTCTTGCCAGTGTTTACTCAGCACAAGAAACCAGAGAGCTACCATTTTATTAAGACACAAAATGTAGCATGGAAATATGTGTCTGCCTGTGTATAAATGCCCTTTCCACTGCTCATCAATCTTGCACTAATTAGAAAGACAAAAATATTTTAAAACCAATTAATGTCACTGAAAAACATTCCAGTAATTCTCAAAATACAATGTAACCGTGATAGATACATTTCAATTATTTCAAAGCATTTTCACGGAGCACAGAGTAAGCGTAAGGGAAAAGCGGGGACTGAAAGCCACATCGCTTGGCTGATGGATCTCTGACATGGGATGTGGATTAAGGTTTAAGTGAGACCAGCAGTTCATGTTCTCCCTCAAAAAGCTCCTGAGTCACCTGATTAAAGTGCAACCTTGACAAATATGCACAGCGTTGTCTCTCACAGTTGGAATCACCAAAGAGGCTAAAAACAGCACCATGCACTGCATAATCTCTAACCTCAGGGGACAACAAAAACAGAGAATTGCTGTGTCAATCTCATTTCCTTGTTAGGCTCATTATCATAAATGCAGGCCTTTGGTTTTGAATGCCACACTTCAATAACATTTACCTATCAACAGCTGCTGAAATATTGAATTCCACAGTCATCTTTTCCTTTTGATGCTCTCCCTTTTGTTTCTTTATCCATAAACATGAGCAACTGAGCTAAGCTTAAATTAACTAGCTGGGGTTAAATGTTTAGGGCAGCAAATTATGGCTAGCCGGCTTGCAGAGTGGTTTAGATTACAGGGGAGAGTTGCCAATCTTAGCTCTCATCATGCACTCCAAATGTGCAGAGCAATACTGGCAGTTCATGGCCAAATCCTGCATGCTTTAGTTATCACAGGCGCACTGCTCCCATGAATAAGTGGAGCAAGATTTAGCCCCTGCTCGGAAGATAGAGATGAATCACACTTTTATTCTTTGAGTACCTCACGGTACCTTCAACACAAGCATGTTCAGTGATTGATAGCCTGTGTCTAGATTGGGTATTTTTCTATATACTGACAAATACTCTCTTTGCGGTGATTTCTAGGAGCAGAGGAGTATACGCTGCAGCAATGTTGGGTTTCTTATTTTTCACTGTGCTCTTTGTCTTTGCTTTGATTAGGTTTTTTTCCGACGGTCAGTTCCTTCCCATCCTTTTTCCACACAGAGTGCTCTGAAATAATCCTGTTACAGATCTCCAGCCCTTTGCATCAGTAAAACAGTGGAAACTTGCATCAGTAAACAGGTAGGGAAAGACACAACCTTCGCTTCAGGGTCAAATCCCAAGTGGTGGCACAGTCTAAGGGAAATGAAGGTGTTTGGCTTTCTTGAAATGAGCTGCTGGTATCAGCTAAGGCTTTCTTTTTTTACTTGATCAAGGCAAGGGCTGTGCGTTAACATTTTTAATCCAGTGTGAAACCAGAAATGGGACTGTAATTCAGAGACAAATGTTTGGCTAATAATAATTCAACGACTACATGGTGTTACTCACGAGACCACTCAGGTGCTGCAGGACGTGCCGCAGGGAGCGGCCATGGAAGGGGCCCACAACTGCTCGCAGCAGGTACAGTGGCATCTCCCCACACTTTGAGACCACCACTTCACCCAGCCTGCCTCTTTCCCAGCCTATTGCTGGCTCCCTAACTGCGAAGTCACGTCAGTCCACCTGCAAGAACGACTGCATACCTGTACGGAGCTTGTGAGTAAAATGGTTCCCCTGAACAGGGGCATCCTGCAAGACCAAAGGCATGACCACCGGGGTTAAACACCTTTGCTCCACAGGACTGGGCTGCAGGAGCCCCTCAGGTTAGGCACAACACACAACCTTTGGGCCACAGCACCAGTGTCCCTTGTCTGAAACTCAGGGAAAGACTCATAGAAGG
>VZTL01077305.1:4119-42255 GCA_013400535.1 Scopus umbretta | reverse complement strand
AAAAAAAAAAAAAAAAGCGCATTTATCAACTACACACCAGCTCTGTTTAGGAAAGGATTACCACCACGGTGCAGCCACTTCGGAGATGCTGCCTTTCCTGAAGTCACACCAGAGAAAGGCAAAACCAGAAAGAAACAGTCAAAGAAAGTAGAGATGGTAACAAGTATGAACATTCCCAAAGTGTCACTGTTACACATGCTCCTAATCTTGACATGCTGAAGTCATGAAAGATGGAGGAAGGTCTAATACCTTTCTAACTATTTTTACAGAGGAAATGATCAGTACGTACCGGAATCAATCAAAATATGGCTTTGAACTGAAGGAATAAAAGAGGAAATACGAAGGTGCTGCTTTGTGACACTGCAAGGAGATCATCCCTCTGGAGATGAAAATCAACAGTTCTACCTGTAGCCAGCAATACTTTGTCCTGTCCCTTGTATGAGCAAAGGAAGTCATATAAAGAAACCATTCACAAGCAAAAAGCTTCTCACTTTCTTCTAGAGTTAGCTTTCTGCTGATTTGGCTTCAGAAACTTCATTTTCAAACCATTTCTGAGCAATGAAAATGACCCGAGCATTTAGTTTGGGAAGGGGAGAAAGGAAGGCGGATCATCCCTTTCACAGCAATGTGTTGTTGGATGGGCTTAGCTGTGCTACCAAACAGACCCCTCATCAAGCAGAAAAGCACAAGTTTTAGGTCACAAACCCAAAAATGACCTCCAACAGCACAAAGCCAAATACTTCCCTGTAATCTGCACTTCACACACAGGCGAGGAAAGAAGCCTCTCCTGATCTCACAGCCTCTCCTGATCTCACAGCATAAAAAAGCCATCCTTCAGCAGACTGAACAGAGCTACATTTGCAGGCTAACTCGTCAAGCTACTGAATTTATATGCAGCAACAGAACCATGTAAGGATCAAATAAAATTAATTCTGTCTAATAACAAATTAATTGTCCATGCCAACCTCTAATGTCTCCATCATCAAATGAATTTCCATGTTATTTACCCACCACAACTTCCCACGGGGAAGGAGAAAGACAGCTGCTTAGATTAAAGAACGGAACAGAAGAGCCTCCTAGACAAAGGATCTTTTCATTTTCTAAATGATTGCTCTACTCCAAAGCATCTTGTGAGAAATAATGTTTGTTTTTTATTATTTTTTTAACAAAACCAAGATGCAAACTGCCTGACTTGATGTTGCTATTTCATTGTCTCAGAACTGAATGCAAGAAGTTCTAGTGGTAAGGAGAGATAGACTCCTGTAGAAATAATGTTCCCATTACAAGAAAAATATATTATCAACAGACCTAAGAAAGTGTATTTTTCTCATTTTATATTCTTTGAGACATGGATCACCGTAGCCCTCATCTTATTTATTGTCAACAGGAACATTTTTAAAAGGCGTATAAGATGACAACAACAAAACCCACTTTATGGTAAAACTAGGCTATAAATTCTTTCAAAAGACTAGAAAAGTGACACATGCTGCCAGCTCCCCACTGCTCTTATATTACAATCTTATTTTAATACCTCTAAAGCATCCAAAATTGTCCAGTTTGATCACACCAAAGAATACCTCTCAAAATAATCATCTAATGGACAAGTATTTCTGGGAAATAAAAGAAAGCTTTCTCTAACAGCAATGTCAACGCTCCATCCTACTTAAACAATATACTCCTACGCTTGAAGACTGCCCAAGCTTAGGGAACCAGCTCATAACAAAGAGCTGATCCTGGAGAAGTCCTGGGAAGAGAAAGGCAAAAGTGGAGAAGACAGCTCTCCCAGAAGATTCAGAGGCATTCAGGTCTTTGACCTGATCAGTCCAACAGTTCACTATTTTTCATCAGGCAAGCAATAGTAAAAGATACAAGAGACCTCTTATTTAGACAGAAGTCAAAGTGCTTTGTCACACAACTTAAAATCGTTACTTGAATAAGGATTTAAAAAGTTATTACTTGCAGAGTTGTCATGGGATAACCTCCCAGTAACATCTTTCAATTGTACTGGGATATCATTACTACGGAGCCAACAGTAGGGCTGTATACTGTGTTTGAACTTGTCAGACTTAATCGTCAAGAGTTCTCTAGATCACGGAGTGGTCCTACCAATATTCTGACCTGAATGCCTCTGCAGCCACAGAGGAGAGCAAAAACTTGCACACAGCAAAATTATGGGGCATGACCTGGAAGAAATCTTACAAAAATTATCACGATCTATCAAACAGGAATCTAATTTATCCTAGCTGCAATGTTTTTCTACATAGAGGAGATTAGGATTCACTCTTCCAAAGCAGAAACAAAACAACTTTTAGTTAAGAAATAAAGCAGATGGCCCATGTAGATTAAAGAGTAGGTACACCGCAATGCAAGAGCACACTGCTGCGCACAAATCCCACAGCAATTACAGCAGCAGCGTTATTTCACTAATGATGCTATGCCTGTGAACTGGGACAAATTAACACAAAGACACACATGCTGGTGACTTGCAGCCTGAGGGAAGGTGAATATGATGGAGAGACAGACATTTAAGGGAATCACAACAGATTAAATGCTGCGAGGTACAGGCAAGCAATATGCAGCCTCAATAAAAAGGAATATGGGAAAGGATGTGTTCCTCATCTGTCCTAGATTTGTATGAAAATTGATGTTCTCCCTAGAGACTGTACAATGGATCTTTCTCATCCCATTTGTGTTCCAGCATTTTACTGTTAGCCCACTTCCTGCTAACTTCTGTAAAGGCTGCAGATCAGAGTCGCTGTCACTGGGATACGTCCTCAGTCCGGCTAAACCAGCGTTACCTGGCCCATGGGTTACTTTGGTCCAAGTGCGAACCTCCATAGAGCAAAGCCATATTATACTGTAAGACCTGCATTGACACTTCACTTCCAAACATCACGAACTACCAGAGCAGTTATTCCGGGGCCTTATGATTAATGAACTACGCCACTGCACAGCTTTCCCCACTGAAGAGCAGGAAAAACACTGTGACGTACAGGAGGACCTCGGGGGTGTCCTGCACCCTACCAGCCGCTGAGCAAGCCAGCTCAAATACTGCTCCGGGGACACATCCATGCAAAGCCAAAGTGCAACCTGGGCTCTGTTTATACCCTCAGAAATGCCAGTGTACTCCAGTTCGAAACATTACTAAACTCAAGTCAGAGAGCAGGGTGAGGGAATGTGAGCCCAAAATAAAGTACAACAACAACAACAACAACAACGCCATTTGAGACAAAGCCATGAACCCCCGTTCGGACCAGTCCCTGATTTAAGCAACATGACACTACGTCATTTGTGAAGAGGTGTGGCAGCTGATATCCCATGCCAATGAGTTTCAGGTTGTTTAGCCTGTTGGTAGTGGCTCATTTTCTTGGACCTCTGGGGATAGAGGTGCAATTTGTAATGTGGCTTATTGGATGTTATTGATGCTGACTACTTCTGGGCTTCAAGATTTGGGAGGCAGTAAGAGTTATCCTGGTCTGGACCAGTGGAGAGCAATTCAATATTATTTTGTACTTTGGATGATTTTAAGCTAATGAAGGTCCTATTCTTTTTTATAACTCCCCATGCAAATGTTAATTTTTAATAAACTTTACCCAAGTAGGATTTAAAGCTTATCTCACAAGACATATTTAGAGCAGTGCCATGGTGAAGTAATTCTGGGAAAAAAAATATGTACAGCTGAAAATAGGATATTTCTGCATGCTTGCTTCAAAGTCTACCAAGAGTTTTCTGCACAGACTGACTTGTCAGACTAGTCGTTGCGCAGGACTGGAATTATTAATTAACAGTCAAAACCTGTGCCTCTCAGGCATGCTGCAGATGAACTCCATTGTCACCACGAGTTCTGCACTTCGCATCAGTGATGCAGGAAGGCTGGAGGTGGTAGAGAGGGTGGGAAGAGCAGACAGATTGTGTTTAAACTTCACAGAGCTGGAAAGGTTAATCTGATGCTAACAGGCACCATGTTGACTGAGCAAGAGGCCTTACTATCATCAGTCTTTCTCTGGTGATGGGGATGGGACCTCCTCTGGTGAAAAACCATGAGGCAGCTGTAACACCTTGTAGGTTAGCACAGGCCACGCTGCCAAATAAGCAGGAAAGAGGAACGCTGTGCTTGGCTAGGATTCGACTGAAGAGGGCTTTAAAAAGTTGCTGTTGCTGAGGGACAACATAGGGCTTGTTACGTACCTGTGCTTATAACCTTATAATTAATTAAAAACAATTAAGCTTAATTATGTGAATAGCAGACAGACATCTATGTATCGTTTTCAAAACCTGTTGAACAGTCTCTTCAAATATGTAACCCGGCAGCCTTGTGTTTTATTCCATCAAAAGCTAATTATGGGAGAGAGACTTTCAAAATGTATTAAGAGCTATCACGTATCTAGGGGTCATTTGTGCTGAAGACAGGAAAACACATTAATGGGAAAGGTACTGTGAGCATCTGAGCTTTCTTTGCAATGTCTTTCTTTGCAAGGACAGAACTTATGACCTCTCTTTTCTATCATCAGAGCCATTCAGAAAGCTAAAGCAAAGAAACACTGCCTTATTGAAAAAGACCTCTTTAGTGCTTTCATTTGCTAATTTTTTAATATTTTTACATAGATAATACATTTATATATGTGTATATAAGACTAAGTGCTGTGCATCACTTCTTCCTCCACAGTACTACTACTGTCAGCAACTGCATTCAACCTTTCCATAGAAGTTTCCATGAGGGAAGAAAAAAAGGCTGGAGAGATCTTTCAAGCATCAGGATTTACCTTGTATTTCACAGCTTTCTTAGCATGTCTCATCAGGAAATTAATCCTTTGACTTCAGAAAATCATCCTTCCCTGTGCATGGGTCAACAGCAGATGGTAGCATATAGAAAAAAACGCTGCTTCTGAAATATTCATGTTGTTTACGGCTCTAGGTTGCTCCTTTGCCTCCTATCTTGAGGGAGGCTCAAAAATTAAAAACAAAAATTTAATTTCAGTATTAGGGGTCTTGCCGTCCTGCCTGGTTTGGTCTACTTACGTTCCAGAAATCAAACTAACATAAAATTTTAATTAAATAAAAAAGCCAATGTACTGATAGAAAATTTTTTCCTCATTATTTGAAGCTCTTCATCTGTATGTGTAAAATCACCTTCTGCTCCCAATACCCACATGCATCACCAAGAATCAGAAAGTCTGAAGGAAAGGATTCAGAAGGAAGGGCCTGTGACCCAAACAGACATATACCATATATCAGACATATACCAGCACTGGAGAATTTTAGTTCTCAAAAAAGATTTTATGTTCTCATCCCAGGGGCAAAGCAATTGTTGCATTGCAACTAGATATCTCAGGAAGATCCATATATTTACAGGTCCCAGAAAAGGTCTACTGCAGAAAGTAGCAAAACATGCATGCAATACCTGAAAAACTGAAAAGTTTTTCTTCTTTTTTTCCCTAGTAAATCGCATTGCCAATGGAAAAATGTTCAACCTCAACTATTTATCACCATTAAAAATACACGTATTCTGAAGCACATGTAACCTATTAAACAATTGCCCCTTTTGGCTGAAGTGGTCTTGATTGGGTTTCTAATTTTTCTCACTTTTTGCACACTTTTCCTTTTTAATCCCAGTAAAATCTCTCAGATGTGTTATAGAAATAGACTGATGAAAAATTAAACTTCACTTTAAAAAAAATTAAAGCTCCACCAGACATGACTGAAGTCTAAGCCTTTGTATGAGCTTAGACCTCAGGAAGGTGGTAAGAATGAACGCTTGTAAACACCAAAAAAGAAAGTTTGCTATTTCTGTTACATTGTCAGGTTTGAAAATTTCCCCACCTTCTCACATCTGTAGCAAATCACAGCGTAGCTGCATGTCCTTTTGATGTTTCTCCACAGCACCCATCCACTCTGACAGTCCACAGGCTGCAGCAGGTGGAGAATGTGAAAGACACAGGAAGGAAAAACGTTGGTATTTAACAGAAGATGCCTATAAGCGATGTGTCTCCAAAGGCTGAGAGTTCACTCCTCATTGAAAAACAGCTTCTTTTAAGATTTCTAAGAGTGGTTACTGCAAATACTTTGAACATCTTGGCCAAATGCCAAAATTTTCCCCTTACTCTTTGCAACCACCCAGAAAATTACTTTGATTTGTTTCAAAGCATCATCCATCCCAATCAACTACAGCAAAGTTTATGTCCTAAACCCTGCTTGAAGAGCACTTCCACACTGTGTGATCTTATAGATTTGGGGTGACTAGACTTGACTCTAGTTAGTCCTGGTGACTACACCTACCCTCAAGGGGCCATCATTGCTCCCTTCCTAGCAGCAGCTCCAAACTGAATTATTTAGTAAGACAGAGTGTGCCGCATGATGTGGTTCCAATACAGTCTCAGAATAGACCAACTATTTTGAATGAATAAAGAGACTATTTGTTAGACAGCAAAAAAGGTCTGGATCTCTTTCTATGACACTATAACACAGAAAAAAAAATTTTCCTTTGAGCATGTGGGAAGATACAATTGAAAAATTCCACGTGATATACAAAATAAAAACCTCCCTCACACCAAATACAACATAGATGAAATGGGGAAAAAAGTGCATATGTTATATCTAGACACAGGCACTTATATCACTGTCAGGAAAAGCTTGAGAGTAGTTCTCCGCTTTTGTTAAATGTTTTCGTATTTGCCCAAAACCAATATTGCACAGACAAAAATCAGGATTCTTTACCACTTGTGCAAGAGAGATGAGCTTTACAAATTAAAATACTATTTATTTTTTTTTAAGCATCAGTTCTTGTTTCCATTTGTCAGAGCCCCTGAAAGCAAGCATTGTGTTGGCCCACCAGGGACAGGCGGCCCAGGCAGGGACTGTACAAATTCTCTGCTCCATGTGTGGTTCCTTTCCTTTCAACACATACGTCTCCCATCTTCAATAAATTCTGAGTGCTCAGCAACTTTTCTGCTGGCAACTGCATCACATTCCCCGAACCACAGTCAGCGTTAAGGTTTAGTCAGCAGAGATAGTGAAACAATATTGGTTTCCTCTGCTATGAGGAACCAAGTACAACATGTAGCGCTCTGAATTATTCAGACCTCCACAGGCCCGGGTAACAAGCCTTTAGCAACATCTAGACACCAGGGACAACATTTTCCCTGGTGTAGCTCAGATGACGTTAGCAGAACCACAACAGGGAAAAATTCAGCCTTAGGCTTGTTGCACAGCAGCATTTCATCTTGGTCAGCCCCACCAGGCTAGCTAAGGAGAGGATCTGGAATATCAAGTACAAGAAAAAAACCTCAAACACCAAAATCCCAAGGCATCTCTCGCCTGACATGCCTTTCACAGCATCCGTTTAGAAAGCTGTGCTACGAAGTCGTAAGCATGCAGGGGATCACTCATGACTTTTCAGTGTGGATGACCTTCTCCCCCTGCCTGCCCCCAACTAAGTCTCCAAAAGGTATTTCCCTTTCCCTCATCTTTAACTCCTTCACAAAATGTCACATTGATTTTTCAAGGCCAAAGAACAGCCATCTGACATCTTAGAGTAAGACCATCATGTTTTCCACTAGGAAAACCACAAAAGACTAAAGTGAAGAGAAAGACTAGTGCCAAATAGATGTTTCACAAAGGTCACATGAAACACAGGGACTCTGGCCTCAGTGGCAGCCCATGGTAAGAGCATGTCTTGTTTTGCTAAGCTAATCACTTCTTATTTCACTTGCACATTGAGGGACAAAAAGCTGCAGGAAACAAATTTGTCTTTGACTGCCCTTGGTCCTTAGCAGCTTAATTACCTTCAGTACCCTCAAATTATCTGGACTGCCTTCAGCAGCTGAAAGACCTCCTTACCTATGCTCAGTGATACAGAAGTTTTCAATAGTTTTGTTTAAAAATACAGACAGCAAGGGTTCTCATTTTCCTAAAGCATTAAACTCCCTCTTGAAACGTAACCTGGGATCAATTTTATTTCATCTGTTAGGTAGTAGTTTTAATAAAGTGTTAAAATGAAAGATATTGAAAAACTACATGAGAAAATAATCCTCTGAAATAACTTGAAAATGGAATGGGCAAATAATAATGCAACTGGAGCAGAAAACTATTACATTCACTCTCAGTTTCCTTATATGCCAAGCACCTACTCTGCTTAATCTTTCCAAGAGAAGGCAATAGTAGATGCCAGTCCCCACCACAATCTCTGCTCCCAGATTTGTACTCCTAGTAAAACTACTCGTTGCTCCTGCAGAAAAGAATTTTCTCTTCAGAACAAGGCACACACACAAAAAAATACTTCAATCTATTTATAAAACTGCTTATGTAAAGATACTATAGTGAATGAAGTATTAAATTATGCAGTGCGAGATGTAATAGAGTGAATTATATTCAGTAAGATCACACACTACTGAAAATATGCAAAAAGCGGTGCTGCTGACTTTTAGTTGTCAAGCTACACGCGCACACACACATATATATTGCTCATCTCATTATTTTCTGCCGTTTCCATGTGTGATAACATGCCCAGTGCTGACACTTCTCCTATTCTCCCTGGCAGACCCTACATTAGCATGTAAATAGCTGGCAGATAGGAGGAAATGAAAGCAAGGAAGAGCTCTTTAATTAACTTTAATCCTCTGAAAATCCATACAGCAATCTGTTCTGACAGTTTTCTACACGGGATCTTCTTAGGAGGTCCCTAAGAGCTGCCTGCGGATCACTGCCAGGCTAGAACAAGGAGAAAGAATGAACAAACCAATTTTGGAGACAATATTTAGACACTTTTCTGCTATTAAATGATGACTGGTGACTGCCATCTGGCATTACCAGAGCTGTCATTAGTCCAGCTCTGGATGGGAAACAAAGAGATGCCATAAGCAAGACGATAGTGCACTTCACACCCATCTGACAACCAGTCCCCCACGACTGGGGTAAGCATGCCAGATGCACATATACACATTGAGCAGCCTTCTCTAGTTTCCAATACTATACATGCTATACATCCATGCCCTCTGGCCCACATTTTCTCAGCCTGTAGTAAACACAAAATCCTCAAGGTTGAAAAGCAAAGCAATTTCATTGCTAGAAAACTTGACGAAGTAGCTCTATAGTAGTACACAGTCCTTCAAATCTTGAACGGCGAAAAGGCTGTCAGACTATAAAGGAGTAAGCTGAAATCATTCCTCAATGACTTACATTTTCCAAATATGACAAGTGTTATTCATAACCCTCTATTACAGAAAATCTCAAACAAATTTTGGTGGGAGGAAAATCTAAGGATAAATGGAAGGAGATGCAGTGCCACAGTCTTTGGCAACACAAGACTGTCAAGTAACTTTTACCTAGCAGGTTAGATTTAGCTCTGGAAGTGGTATCCTGCTGGTTTTGATGGGAGCCAGTACAAATCTCGCAGAAAGGTCAGTAGTTCCAGCCGTGCCTTGGAGTGACCACTCTGAGGCCACTTATGGCTCAGAGACCTGACCTGTAAAATTCCCCAAAGAGCTGAACAAATACTGAATTCCCTGCAGGGTGATTGCAAGCAGCTTAAGAGTACACTCCAGCCAGAAATGCAAGGAGTCAGCTCTCAGTCCCCTGGGTTTTGTCAGAGCTGAAGGAGGGAACAGCAGAACTCCAAGTGCTGAAGTCCAACAGGTAAATCAGGGAAAGCCCTGGCTATAGCACAAAGCCACCAGCATGAAGAGCCTGGAGAGCAACGGGGATGCAGGAGGGAATGACGTTAGCAGCCTGATCCCTTGCTAGGACTTCAGAACCAATGCAAGATAAACAGGCAGTGATGCAAAGATAAGAACCCTGAAAATCTACCTGATGAGGTGATATAAAAGGCAAGTAAGGCTGAAAAAAGAGGACAAGGTAGAAGGGCTGCTTCTTTAAGCCAACTCTCCAGCTTTCATAAGTCAGGAATAGGACTGCTAAGTCCAGGTCAGAGACCAAAGATCTATCAAGAGAGTCAAAAGTACAAATTTCTACTTGCCACACTCAGGTTCTCCCTACCCTTTTCAGCCTGGATTTCTAGAATATTTACAAAGCTGTTTCAACAAACATAAATTAAAATAATGCAAAACATAAATACAAAACCGTATCTTGCCAAGTCTGCTATTCCCACAGACCATTCAAAGAATAAAGACACAGGAATAAGCAAAAGGTGCCTAGATCACAGACATACCATTAAACAAAGAAAATTTGTTATACAGCATCAGCCTGCAACCATCTACAGACCTGCTTCCCCAAGCCCTTCAACTAGTTCTACCATTGCTATAATTCCATGTTCTCCTGCCAGTTGAACCACACTAAGTATAAAGACCATATGTCATCACATTCCCCTCCTCCTAATTATTTTTAATGCTGTAATATCAAGAGCAGACATTTCATTTTATTCGTCATACCAAATTCCAGTGCTGGAAAACATAGAAAATATCCAGCATAGCAAGTTCAAAAACTTGGTGACTGATCATGCTCAGAAGAATGCATGCTTTTATGAATATGTAAGCATGAGTTTCAATAAAATGACCTTTAACACAACAGATTCCAGCTGAAGTAAGAAGGAAATCTCTGCTCACACATAAATTACTAAAGATGAAGGTGTTCCTTCTAAGGTTTACCTTACACAGAACAGTCCTTATACATACTGATCACTAATCTTCTTTAAACTATGCACTAGTTCCCACAGCTTTGAGAAGTCATGTTCTAATCTGATCTAAATTTTCCAGTAGAAACACATAAAAAGTGCACTTAACAGCTATGAAGACAAATAAAAGATGAAATTGGAATAAGTTCATAAAAACAAGATAATCATCCACGATTAGTTAAAAAATTGCACTTTGGCCATCTGGTAAGAATACCTGGCACTGATAATATCTAAACTATGGCCTCTCAGCTTCTGATTGCTTCATTTTAAATATGCAACCACCAACCAGACAGTTTCTTATTTAAAAAAAACAAGCAAACAAACAAAAAAACCCACCAAAAAAACTAACCACCAACTAAATTTTAGAAAAGGGGAAGAAAGAGAAAAAATCCATGAAGTAATACCCCAGATAAGGTATAACAGATTTGAAACCTCAATCTGATCATAGAGAACAAGACTACCTAGCTCTATATAGTGCCCATGGGTGCACATTTCAGCAGACTATTCATCTTCAAGATAGACAGGAGCGACAGCAACTGTGACCCAGTTATACTTTTCTTTGCCTGGGAACACAGTGATTTGTTTACTCATTGCAAGAGTGTTAAATCTCATGGGATAGTCATCAGACAGTTGTACAGGGAGTAGACAATGAACATTTCAGAAATTGCTAGTTGCAATACATAAATTTGCAAGAGTATCTCCAATCTTTATCAAAATTTGAAAGAAAATAAACCTATTGATCTCCACAGAGGTTTTGGGTTTTTTTTTACATTACCAATTTCATAAAGATGAAAATAAAGACAACCATCAAAAACATAGTGCTATGGTTTGGATTTAGTAGGAGAATAATGTTGATAACACACTGATGGTTTTAGTTGTTTATAAGTAGTGTTTATACTAGTCAAGGACTTTGCAGCTTCCCATGCTCTGCCAGATGCACAAGGAGCTGGGAGGGGGCACAGCCAGGACAGGTGCCCCAACCTGCCCCAAGTGCTATTCCATACCATACAGCATCACGCTCAGTAAATAAACTGGGGGGAGTTGTCCAGGGGGCAGCGATCGCTGCTTGGGGACTGGGTGGGCATCGGTCAGCGGGTGGTGAGCAATTGCATTGGGCATCACTTGCTTTGTATATTCTATCATTATTATATTTTACTTCAATCATTAAACTGTCTTCATCTCAACCCACGAGTTTTCTCACTTTTACTCTTCCAATTCTCTCCCCCATCCCACCAGCGGGGAGTGAGCAAGCAGCTGTGTGGGGCTTAGTCACTGGCTGGGGTTAAACCACAACCTGCTTGCATAAAGTGAGGAAAGGTCATGCAAATGGAAAACATAATGGAGAATTTCAAGTAAGTAAAAGCCACAGCAATAACAATCATTTATATTTTAAAGGTAGACAAATTTCAACACAATGAAAGCTTAAAACCCCAAAACAAACCGTGATGGACAACTGCACATACAGGGCAATTCTTCAAGTCTATCAGAAGTCAGAAGCATGAGGGACTGTAGCTGCACTCTGACTCTGACCCAGCAAAGATACAGGCTCTGAAAAGAATTAACACAGGTCCTCTGCTGTATTTTAACCAGAGAACTGTGACAGAGGCAACTAAATGCTTCAAGAAATTAAACTGCAATAAGGGGAAGATATAATAATCTCAAAGCTAGATATTCACCCAAGACCAAAATAACAGAGGTGTTCACAGACAAAAGGAATAAAATGATTTATCATTAAAAATGGCTATTGTATTGGAGATACTAGAAGCAGACATCCTCCTATCTGTTTTGAAAGAGAAGATAAGGTTGTTCTGGGAAATTAGAGTCATTGGCAAGGAAGTTTCATGTGAACATTAAGAAAATTAGTTGAGAAGGTTCGGAATTGCAAAGCGTCTTTTTTTAGTTGAGTGTAACAAGATAAAATAGAGATAGATAAGCATAAGCTTTTGTAAAGTAATTTAAACTGAACTAGTTAACAATTCTTTGAGAGAATTCACAGGAGAGCGAACTAGTGAATGCAGTGTTTTGAAAGTCTATATAAATGATCGAGCGTCCCTCAGTTTTAATCATTATGTGAGAGTCAAATACCTGTCGGTAAGAGCTGGCTAATGGAGGAGCACACTATTCTTCCTTGCCATGGAAAGCAATTAGCGGCAGGCCACACTAGGGATTAGAGCCAGAAGTTTCATTCAGTATACTTATTAGTATAGAAAAATAGGGGCAAATAGCAAGATGTGTGCTGACAACATAAAATATTAATGTTAGCAGAGTCTAGAGACAAGGGTAAGGCATTCTGGATCACCTAAAAAAATTTAATAATGAGGGAAGAGCAAAGGCTGATAAGCAGACTGAGCACACACAAATGCAAGTTAATGCAAAGTGGAAGGAAAAAAATATTAGGTTTCATGCAGCGTGCAGGCAAGCAGCTTTTAAACCACAATCTCCTAGGTATTTGATTTGGACACCCTTTGGAGCTATGACACCTCTATGGACATGCCACCAGACGTGGCCTGCAGAGAGGACGGAAGGGACCCTAGCTCGTGCCTATAAATCAGACCACAACCTCCACAAACCAACCCACTTCAGCAACATGGCTCCAGGAGAAAATCAGATCCTTGCACTAATACACGTTCACAAAACGATACTAGATGCTTCCAGGATATGACAACAGTCAGCAGACGTGTAAATCAGCAAAATGCTGATGCTAACGCAGTGGAGCAGGCAGTGTCAAGGAATACACACACACACACGCTACAGCACAGGACTTGCTATCTGAAGCAAGGTCATTGTCACACAGGTAAGGCACAGGAAACTGCGGTCTGCATTGTGGGACTCCAGAAAAAATAAATATTCTCAGTAAGAGATGCAATAAAGATTTAATGGCTCTTCCACAGAACTCCTGCTTGACTTGGGCTCATGTCTTCAAGCTGTTTCATCTGAGCCTCTCGGCTCTCCATCGTCTTTTATAACTGAGATAACAGTGCTTCTCTATCTCACAGGAACGACAGAAGGAAAGATGCAACTCAAACATCGAGTACTGCTAAAATATGAGTGACAATGTCATTCAGGTTCCCAAAATAGACAGTATTTAACCTTCATTAGTTGTTAACAGCTCTCATAAGTCTATCAAGCACTGATATTCAGATATTTATAACACATTTAACTCCAGACCAAGTCCCAAGACAAAAAAAAAAAAAAAAGACAGCCAGTGTAACAAGAAGATTCCTCCCCACAGAGTTTCTTATCATTAATTCTTGGGGAAAAAATTTGCAAGGAAAAAGAACTCATTGGGTTTGGATGAGTAAACCTTGTAAGTCCCAAAAGCTCCCCCTGAGGACAGCAACAGTCTTGCTTGTTACATCTTAACAATGCAGCCAAATGAGAAGATACCATTTTTCTTAAGTTGTATTTTATGAAGAATATGAACTCTCTAACATACATTTAATTTTATCAGCCTTCCTTTTAGCATATTGTAAGTTAATTACAAATAAAAACTTTTGATGAAGATCATCGGGCATCCATTCATTTGTATAGAGGCATAACCACAATCCATGCACAGAACCACAGCAGAGGAGGAACAGCTTGCAGGTTCTGTCACCTAAAGAGTGCCCAAAATACAGCGAATTCATAGAATCATAGAACAGTCTGGGTTGGAAGGGACCTTTAGAGGTCATGTAAGTCCAACTCCCCTGCAGTGAGCAGGGACATCTTCAGCTAGATCAGGTTGCTTACAGCCCCATCCAACCTGACCTTGAATGTTGCCAGGGATGGGGCATCCACCATCTCTCTGGGCAACCAGTGCCAGTGCCTCAGCACCCTCCCTGTAAAAAAGTCTCTTATATCTGTTCCGAATCTACCCTCTTTTATTCTCCATAAAGCAAACAAAGTATGACCCCATGCCTACTGGGCCGGGGTCAGCAATAAATCCTTTATCTGCTGTTACTGCTAATTCATCTGGAAATGCAGATGTTTAAAACTTTGACATTTTGGCTGCAAGTTAAAAGATCCAGTTCCTTCAGTGGAGCTGTTTGACATTAAAACTAAGCCTGTGTAACTACTGGCTGATGAGGGGCAACAATTCCACATCTCTGCTCCCTCTCCTTGAAGGAAAACTAATCAGACAAAAACTACCTCTGCAGAGGGAAAAGTAGTGAGTACAGAAACACTGACAAACTCAACTTGAAACTCACCCTAGTTAGATGAAATGTAAAAAGACCTCCTCAGAAAGTCAGGGTAATTTTGGTAGGAGGCAGATTCAGGCGAGTCAACTTAAGCTGGTCCCTTAGCAGGATAAAATCGTTTGTAACATTAGGAAGCAAACTCCAGCAGAGATCACAACTCAAGATGCAGAAGAAGCACCCAACAGCTGCAGCAGAAGGACCTTCAGAACCTCGGAACTCACTAATCCTTGTCCAGGCAGGGAGGAAAGTGAGGCAGGGAAGGTATGCACATGTAATTATTTCTGCCTGTATTTCTGGTTTACTTGTGTTATCTGAAGAGAAATATCAGATTTGGAACATATGTTTCACATCCTCCAGCTTGCATATGCCCCTAGAGAGTTAAACTATAAACCTGGCTATTATTTACAGCTGTTCAGCATCCTATTTAGGATATTTTCAAGGGATTCAGCAGATTGCTTTTTTCTTCTCTTTTATGCAAGTAAAAAGCCAATATTGGAATGCAAGGGCTACAAACATAGCCTCAGGTTAACACCACACATGACAAATTCATGTGCACAGATATTACATAAGAAACATGCTGGCTAACATAAAAGAAGGGGGTGGGTTAAATAGCTTGCTTGGGTTTTTTAATAATTTCTTTAGTAGAAAAGATTTCATTTCAAGACTTTAAAGTATGATGAACACACTCCATTACAAACAATTCACTGAGCTACCTGTGAATTGTACCTCTGTGACAAGTACACCACAGGGAGAAAGCACAGGGACAAGCAGAATCAGACACTCAACATCTCTTGTTGTAGCTCACACATTCAAAGAAGAAAGAGCCACTAAACTAAACGGTACTTTTCTGCTCAGAAGCAGAGAGGATTATTTGATGGGTGGACTGTTCAGTGGATAAGGAATTGGTTGGATGGTCCCATCCAGAGGGTAGTGGTCCGCAGCTTGATGTCCAAATGGAGACCGGTGACAAGTGGTGTCCCTCAGGGGACCAGTGCTGTTTAATATTTTCATCAATGACACAGCCAGTGAGATCGAGTGCACCCTCAGCAAGTTTGCAGATGACACCAAGCTGAGTGGTGCAGTTGACATGCCAGGAGGATGGGATGTTATCCAAAGAGACCTGGACAAGCTCAAGAAGTGGGCCCGTGTGAACCTCATGAGATTCAACAAGGCCAAGTGCTGCAAGGCCCTGCACCTGGATCAGGGCAATCCCTGATATCAATACAGGCTGGGGGATGAAGGGATTGAGAGCAGCCCTGAGGAGAAGGACTTGGGGGTACTGGTGGATGAAAAGCTGGACATGAGCCAACAATGTGTGCTTGCAGCCCAGAAGGCCAACCCTATCCTGGGCTGCACCAAAAGAAGCGTGGCCAGCAGGCTGAGGGAGGGGATTCTGCCCCTCTGCTCTGCTCTGGTGAGAGCCCATCTGGAATACTGCATCCAGCTCTGGAGTCCTCAGCACAAGAAGGACCTGGACCTGCTCCAACAGGTCCATAGGAGGGCCACAGCAATGATCTGAGGGCTGAGGCACCTCTCTTACGAGGACAGGCTGAGGGAGTTGGGGTTGTTCAGCCTGGAGAAGGCTGCGGGGAGACCCTACTACAGCCTTTCTGTACTTAAAGGGGGCCTATAGGAAAAATGAGACAATCTTTTTAGCAAGGCCTGATGTGACAGGACAAGGAGTAATGGTTTTAAACTAAAGGCGGGTAGATTTAGACTGGATATAAGGAAGACTTTTTTACAGTGAGGGTGCTGAGGCACTGGCACAGGTTGCCCAGAGAGACAGTGAATGCCCCATCCCTGGCAACATTCAAGGTCAGGTTGGATGGGGCTGTGAGCAACCTGATCTAGCTGAAGATGTCCCTGCTCACTGCAGGGGAGTTGGACTTACATGACCTCTAAAGGTCCCTTCCAACCCAAAGCATTCTGTCATTCTATGATCCTATTTAGAGGCATATGAAGGCAGGCAGCTCTCTTTCAGAGGGCAATCACCAGGGCTGTTCAGCACAGCTGTGCCTATATGGGACACCAAGGCAGGGCAGGAGGAACATGCAGATCCTGCTGCTGTTCCCCAGTGTTTAGGGAGGACAAGTCAGGGCTCTGAGGAAATTCAAAGCTTTGTGGCTTTAAATTAGGAAGGAAAAGGGAAAAACAAACAGATGAGTTGCTTGGTATTTTGCTAGAAGCAAACAGAAGAGCTGAGATTTACTTAAAGGACTGGCAGAGTGAACTGGAGGTAGGAAAGAAACTGCTTCCAGGGAGACCCTCCAAACACTGCAGTGGCAGAAGTTACCCCCACCCCAGTCTTTGTGCCGGGGCTTCGGTCCATGCAGGCTGAGCCCCCACAGCCTCATGTGTAGAACAGGTAAGAGGGGAGAAGAATGATGGTCAGGGTTGCAGCGGGTTAAAACAGGGAGTGGAAGATATGTCACTGCTACTTGTTCATGTTACGTTCACTTCACATAAAAGGTCAAAAATTCTCTCACACAGTGGTTTTTATTTTTAAAAAACAACCTGGAGTGGTTCACAAGCATTCTTCCGCCAGCACCCAACTCTTATATATGCTATCTTAACAAACATCTTCACGTTGGAGAGAGACAAAAGGCATTTTGTTTTGATTTCATTATTATTTCCTGAAATTGCTTTTTTCTTTCTGCATTTTTTTTTTCTTGCCATTCAGTTGTGGTGGCCCTCACAGAGAGATAATGCAATAACACTTCTGACAAGGTCAGGTTTCCAATAACTTTGCAAATGGCATTTCCCAATGACAAAACAAGCACAGCTTTTCTTCTTTTGTAATTAATATAATAGAAATGTCAACCTGGAAAGTTGGTCTCCAAAGGTAGTATGTTATAAACAGAAAATTAATTTTTTAAAGCCACAAAGTGTTTTCTTATCTGTAAAACTGAAAATATTATTTACATAGTAGAACAACTGTCATATGTGCAAAACAGAAAAATTCTGCAGCTTGTGTGTCTGAAGACAGCAACTGGGGAGAAGAAGAGTTAAATTGCTTAAATTGCTAATTCAGAAAATGGATCATTTTGAGAACTGCACATTAACCGATTGCAGATTCATTTTGCACATGCCCTGTAGAAGCACACAGCTCTATGCTGTGTACACACACTGAAAGAAATGTTACTTCACATCTATACTTTAATTTAATCACATGTGTAATGCACAGAATTAGTCTTCCCAGCTGCTCTCCCATCCACATAAGTGATAACAACCAGCTGTTGGTCCTGGACCTACCTGCAGCCTAGATGTCTCCCACGTGAGGCAGAGAAGAAAGGGTACGGGAGCGAGGACTCTTCCAACTGCTTCTTCCAGCAGAAGGAAGCCCCTGCTACTCAGAGGGAGAAAGGAAATAAAAGGATCTCCTCTCCCTGAAAGGGGAATGAGTGTTTGGCACTGTTCCATAGAGGGACATAGAGACACTGTCCCATGGAGGTTGACCCAGTGGGGCTTCAGGCATACCCCCACCTACCTCAGTCCAAACCTACATGCTGTACAGTCAGCTAGGTCAAAGCTCTACCTAGGACCTGCTGCTTGTTGTAGTCTGAATCTCTCCTTCAAATGCACATAAGGACAGTGAGCCTGAGTCCTGTCATCCAATTCTTCCTATATTTAGTTTTTACAGCTCCTTACAGGTACTCAGGACAAGGGAATGTGGACTTCAGAGTGTCATCAACAGGGTGGAGAAAACTGAATGGAGGAAGCTGCTCTCACATCTTGGGTGGAGCAAAGGGGCAGGGAGGAAGACTATTCAGGTGCAGCAAGACAACAGATCTTGCAGTTATGGCATGGGCTGTCACAGCAAATGAGCAGAATGCAAATTTTCCTGTGAAAAATACTTGCCATCAATGTCAAACCCAGCCCTCCAGGTGTTTGCAGCTCCTAGGCATGAACTCAGTGCAAATCTTCTCAAACACTTACAGAAAAGTGATCAGTTCAAAAATGCTCTCCCCTTTCAATTACTTTCACTTCAATCACTTCGTCTCAATTCCCTACACACAGTCTTGTGGCACCCAAAATAATATTGACTAGAAGACCAAGTATGGTGTAGTCTCCTCTTCCTTCAGTATTGCATACTACACAGCCTCGTATGTAGAATGGGTAAGAGGGGAGAAGGATGATGGGATCATCATCTGGGATGAAAGAGCACTGGAGTAAGCACATTTCACTTCCTACAGACCCAAGATGGTAATAAGGAAAGGGACATATTTGCTGGAATCCTTAGACAATTCTTTTTCTTCACTACCCAAGGCAAGTAAGGAGATGTAGACACAACTACAGACAGACATATTTAAACATTGCTCTGGCTCTACTTCCCTACACTTAAAAAGTAGCTTGTATGCCCCATAGGGTTGTAGGATCTTCCTACATACAACCTCTACAAACCATAAGACTTTCATAAAAATAGTTCTTCTCCTGACATCTCAATGTATAAAGCTTATCTTCTTTTCCTGTCTTATGCTCACACTTTGTTTACCTATTAATCCCCTTCCAAAGTCCTGACTTCAAAAAAGGTAGTGATATTTCTGGGGAAATCCTGAGGCTCTGGATTCATATGGAGAGAAAATTGAGGCTCAGTTCCCCCACTGTCCCAAATTGCTTCCACCCGAACCAGAAAATTTATGGTTAATGGTTCTTTACAGCTCCTGGACTAGATGTCTCACACAACACTAAAACAAACAAACAAAAACCCAACCAAC
Organism: Scopus umbretta; assembly: GCA_013400535.1. Lineage (NCBI taxonomy): Eukaryota > Metazoa > Chordata > Aves > Pelecaniformes > Scopidae > Scopus > Scopus umbretta. The sequence continues at coordinate 22,738 of VZTL01077305.1, read as the reverse complement.
CAGCAGATGTCCCATATATTGAAAAATGTGTAATACAATAATCTCATGACAGAATTCATTAACTGAAACTAGACCAATTCTTCTTTGCTATATAAATTTGCTGTATTTTCTATTAAATAATATTGTTGTCTCTGAAATACTACCTAAGCAAATGTGCTCATAAAATAGGGGACAGTTCATTTCTCCTCAATGCAACAAATCACGGGTCAAAGACCATTTCCACAATGCTTTGAAAAAAACTCATTTGACTTCTAATATATTCACCAATTTAAGCAATGCTTGACCTGAGATGTTGTGAACATGCACTGAACAAAATAGTTAGTACTGCATGATACTGTGCCAGGAGCAATCCAAAACTCCTTAATTCTCCGGACAGTCCTTCAGTTTCATAAAGATTTTGGGTCTTCATTTGAAAGGATGCTCTGAGTGACTGGTGTCTGAGTAGTGCAGCTGTTCTTACCAGAGGCTCACATCACATGTTGAAATAAGCTACTGTGCAATTACTTAATTATCTCTCTCTCTCCTATCCTTTAAAAAAAATCCACTGCAATTCAACTTGAAGCAAACCCAGTTAATCCAGTTTTATGGCTGAGAACTGAAACAGAGAGAAGTCAGAGATTCAAAGCTGCAGTTCTTGTGGCAATACCACCACTCTAAGAGGCACAGATATTAATGCCTTCAAACCCTAAGTATTTGAGGAACAAAGAAATACAAAAAAACCTGCTTGTGCAGCTTATCCTAGCTAGTATTTTAGAGCCTGCTGTTCAGAAATTCTAAGTCCCTTCCCCTGTCCTCTGCGGCCACCCGCGCCCATGCCCAGCTACCTCACTCGGCCACCTCTTGCCGTTCGCCCTTCCCTTGCTTCTGAGGCGCAGAAGTGACGCTTGTTCTGCCCGACTTCCCTTAACAATAACTCCCTCATTCCACCCATCCATCTTCCCCGCTTGCTTCCCTGCCACATCTGCTCGACCATCCTTCATAATTCAGGGCTGAAGAGCTAAGGAATAAATGTTACAGCACATGCATCAAGGGAACTATAACTTTGAATTACCTGACCTGGGTGAGTTTAAATTCTCAGCCATAACATTGGATTAACCTAATTTCTTTTTATTGAATATTTTACCTTTAGAAGTCCTACAGCCTTTTCTCTCAGAGAAGTATGAGAACTGAAGGTCAAATAAATTCTTTTATGGGTATATTTCTAATTTTCATAATCTAACCTCTTAGCATTGAGCATTAATATCTACTGGCGGTAGGACAAAGCAGAATCCAGTCAGTATTCTGGGAAAAAAGATCACATTCCTATAGCGCTTCAAAAAATACCTCATAAAATAACACATAACTTTTAACTTTGCTGCATATTCTGAATTGTTATGAAATTTTTAAAACCCCTCTAAACACCTTGCTTAAATAGAAATTATGTCAGACATAACATCAATAAGAATACAGAGGCTGTCCTTGTGCCCCCACCTCAGAAGCTCCACATAGAAAGATAGTAATGAACACCGTATTTTTATCATTGCAAGGTTTACCAGATACATAAAAAGGCAGGAGAAAGGATTACGCTGAACTGATTCCCCAGAAATTGCTGAGGTAATTTTTATGAGCTCTTTCATGCTTCTCAAAGGGAAAGGGAAGCAAGGCCCACAAGTCAATTTATCTTCTGCCTCCAGGCTGGTCATTTGAAGCTAACATTCACCATTTCCATGTCAAAAGCCCTCAGGTGACCAAGCTCTGCTCTAACAAATCACATCATCTTCATGCCTCTGTGGGACAAATTCCTATAGGTACCCATACAGGTACACAAAAAAGTAGAATATCCAAAGTCAGTAAAAAGGCAAATTTATCCACTAGCTATGAAGAATTAAGGCAACATCAGATCAAGAGCAAAAGATCTCACTAGAGAGGATCCAATGGAAAGCAAGAAGGCAAGGGCCGACCATGCTCCCAAACATCTGCAGTGCCCACACTCAGTGAACAAGCTCAGTCATCGCCGATCGAGAGATCCCTTCAACAGATGCAGACTGACCAGTCAGAAGCTAAGGGAACTCTTCGGCCTTGAAAAGTCATTTTGGAGCAGGATAAGGAAGTGAGAACTCAACAACTCTGCTACGTTCTTCACTGAGTAAAAAAAGTAAGTAGGAAACCTATGACCAAATCAGGCAAAGTAAGGAAGCTTTGGAACTACCACAGACAGCCTCTTCTCCAAACACATCGATTTTAGCTCTCCTTATTCATTCTTTATAGAGAGATTCTGCAATTGTATTAGCAAATGATATTAGCAGGCCTCGTGGAACAGCCTGTTTCAAAGAAAAACGGCTTGTACTCGCTTTGTTCTGGGAGACAATTTCCATTTGCTTAATATAGTCATGATATTTTACTGAGGTAATTATACTCTTAGCTATCAGTAACAATTAAACCCTTAGACTGAGGTTGCTTAATAAAGGTCTCAAAATAAATAACACATTCCAAACACAGTATTTTAAAATGTCAAGCATGCAAATAAGATCTTGTAATGAATATAACGAAGCAGCAAGTATAAATCAGCACAAAGTTAGTCTGTCATTGTACAAATCTCTGCAAAAATTGCTGTTAGAGTATTGTTGGATTCTGATCAGCATATTACACAAAGGGCAGCGCAGGCACTGCAGATGAAACCACTTCATTAAATGTTATGACTGGTTCATGAGAAAGGCAGGGTGAAGCCACCAACACTACTATGTTTCTATAGTTGCAGAGCTGAGTGACTTGTGTAATGCAGTCAAGACTAGGATAAAATTTTTATTTGTTCTTTTGTATTTTCTGTAACAACTTCCATGAAAACTAGAGTCAGACCATTCCATTATAACCTAAATAAAACTCAGAAGCAGACAAATTAGGGGGTACAGACAAAGGAGAAAAATCACTCTCAAACTCTGACGTCTAGAGATATTTGAAATCAGGTCAATAAATCCTAGAAAGCTGTTACATATGGAATGGGAAAGCATGGTTTAAAGGACCTTACAATGCAGACAGCAAGATGATTAAGAAAGGTAAGATAGGACAGTGACAGACATTAAAAAAAAAAAAAAAAAAAACAAAAACAAACCAAAAAACCCAGACAGGGAAAGTGTTGTCAGAATAAATATTTGCAGAATCTCCTTGTGGAGCATCCAGTGCAGGCAAAGAGTGGTGCAGGAAATTACTGCCAATGCTGATCATTTGGGAGGCAGCTGCTTGAGCTCCAGAAGGTAGTTAGGTGGATCAGGACTACAACATGACACAGTAAGAACCTGGAAGAAGTTCCTCAAACAAACCACAACCAATTGGGGTTGGGGGGGGGTGTAGAAAACCCAACAAAACAAAACACAACCCCTAGTGTTAAAAGAAATCCTCCCAGAACTTTCCCTGAAGCACCTCCACCTCACAACACACAAGGCTGTCAGAGATCAACAGAAGGAAACACAAAACGTGGTATTTCCTCAACCCCAACAGAAGATGCCTACAGCAGCAATCAAACCCCCAGATCCCACTTTCTCCTCACAAAACTTCGCACGCTTTATCTAGTAACCCAGACACTCCTGTGTAAACCACAAACACGAAGCCCAACAACCACCCTGCACCAGGCTGAACTCGGGAGCAATCTAACACCAGCTAAGAGGGAGGAGAGAGGAGATTTTTCATAAAAGCATCTACCTCATCTCTGACCTGTTAGTCCTCATCCTTTAAAAAAGGCACCCTACAGGAAGAGTCTGGGAATTAAAATTCATGATGTTACTGGATACTAAAAATTACAATTCAGCAGAGACCTGTTCAAACCCCCCATACTCCACAGGCAGCAATTACCTCTTTCTCTCTGTCCCACAGCAGTTAATGATCTTCTCTCTTCCCTTGCCATCATCCCCCTCTGCCCATAACTACTAATCACTTTTTCTCTGAAATTATTTAACTGATTAATATAATCAAGTTGAAATTAAAGGGAACTGTGCTCAATCTGAAAGGTTGTTGAGTCTCTTTCAAACACAGAGTGCCTTGTCTCCCCTTGTCTCAAGCATGTAGGATGATCTAGTAAAGTACTACCTCACCCCACAAAACTTGCCTTGCTGAATCACAGAAGAGGGAGCAGTGGAATCGCTTTGAAATGTATTTATTTGCAGGCATAAAAAGGAAGGTAACTTCCACGGGTTTATAAAAATCTACAAAGGGGAGACAGTGAGCAGTGGGTAAGGATTGGCAAGGGTCAGGCTGAAAGCAGATAACAATCACATGTAGCGTGGCAGCACAGCTGGTGATGCATGAGTAATGGCACTGCTTAAATGATACACATGGAGTTGTGAAGTGGATCGAAGGAAGGAAGCAGCATCGTATCGTAACAGCCAGGGAAAAGCATTCGATACTGCCCATAACACAGAGGAGCAGCTCTGTTCTGCCCTAAAGCTGCCCATGCTACCTGGATGCAGAGCACAGGGTGTAATACCCAAAAGAAGGTCCATTGCAAGGCCTCTGTTTGCCAGACAGGCTATTTTTATTGCTACTGAGTGCAATATTTAATTTTTTATGTATCCCAGAAAAAGGGTTAATTCACCTCCCTCGCTGAACCCCCAGAACTTTAAGATCCTTCCTTGTACTTGAAAATCATCTACTTCCTAAGAAAAAAACATAATGCAGGACCCAATATGATGAAGAAACCCTCAGCATTATTTTAAATCTTTACTGATTACAAAACAAAGCAGATGGCAAATCAAGTCATGAACTCTGCATCTGCCATGCTTAATGAACAGTTTAATTACCTAGTCCCATTTCTGATGCATCTCTGCCATTCTGGGCTCTGGGAGTCACTTACGCACTTCGCACTGACTCTTGCACAGGTATCTCCAGGAACATGTGGTATGAACAGTCAGCTGGAGTTGGTTAATCAATACCTGTTTAATCTCCAACTTTTATGATGACAGCCTAAATGATGTCTCAATAGAAACAGATTTCCTATCAGATCACATGATCTGGTTGAACGCTCGGAACACAAAATGGAATTTTTCAGCCTCTTTGCCAGGCAGCAGAGTACCCAAAGGCAGACAAATGCACAGACGGGAAATAAACACAGCAAAACAACAACATCCAGTACAATCAGATTAATTCATTTGCTGCATTATGCCTTATACGAGAGCAAGGGATGCAATTAGGACAGCGTACATTCACAAAGTCTACAATTGGAGAAGCAAATTGGACTCATTTAGAATAAGTTACAAGAAGTAACTGAAATTGGGCTTCACATTTTGAGTTTTGGTGTATGCAAATAGGCAAGAGCTTCCCCCGAAGGATCACGCACAGGTTGCAAAAGGCAGGGCATTTTGTCTCTGGTCAAATCTGCTGCTCATGTTCTAGGCTGTTCCTAGTCATTCCGCAGCTTCGTGCAGTTACGTCCCCCAGTCCTGTGCACAGAAGAAATAACCGTGTTTAAGGAGTTTAAGGAGTCACTGAGCTGTACGTGCGCAGGAGAAGAGGCTGGCAGGTCTGAACCCTAACAGCAGCTGGGTAAGGAATACAGCTAAGGGCTGATCACAGCCAGGTAAAAATCACACAAGGAGAGGAGGAGGTAACAAACCTAAAAAGATCCATGCAAGCCAACTTTTGGCCCTCCACACCAGAAGGCTTTGTGAACCCTTCAGTGTGCCTTCATAGCTTTTCTCCAACCCTGCTTCTGCCACACAAGGCCCATTTGTGCCTCCTGAAAGCTGCCCTCCTGAAACAAATAGACCAGGGCTTTGTTTCCATTAAATACTGACTCAATCAGCTGCTTGCACTCAGGTAAGGATTTTCAGAAAGGGTTTTTAATTTTGGGACACCTACATGTCATATCAAATTTCCTAGGGATTCAAATTTTAGCCATTTAGTAGCAGAATTGACTATTTTTAATAAGCCTACTTCATAAACAAAGACCAGGAGTAGTGTGCAAAGCTCTCAGAAAAAGAGAAATACAAGCATAGGACAACACAAAAGTTAAATACAAAACTGTGTAGGTAAACATGGCATTCAAAGCCAATGCAGCAGTAAATCAAACAGGAAAAAGGGCAGAGGTGGACTAGGTATTTCCCCAGGATTTCAGGTATCTCCCACTGCTGCTGAATCGGAACTACCTCAGGTAATAAAGCAAAGATTAAAGAATTCCCCAACACTCTGAGCAAAGCCAAAGCAAAAAGACAGCACAACAGACAGTGAACTCAGACAAGCGGATTTCTAAAAGAGCAACTGAATACATCCCTTCAAGCATCAATTTCTTTTTCATCACCTTAAATGAATAGAGTGACACTCCAGGAGATACCTTCAAGCCATCAATGTCTGAAAACCTCTAGGGTGTCCAAATCTAGTCTTCTGTTTCACTGAAAACATGCAGATCAGAAAACTTACGTACTGCCCAGATTTACAAGGACATATGGGAGAAAGCAATCAACTAACACGTTTTAAACAGCAGTTTGTCAACAGGAACAACCAGGATGCAGCTCTTAGGCCAGCACACTCTCAGAGGTGAAATCAATTGGGCTGGACCACTTCAATAGTATGTCAAAGACTCGAGAATGCTGTTCTTCAAGTCTGCCAGGGAAGAGAGATTTGTAGGGACTCACCAAACTATCCTAGACTGACAATTGCGCCAATTCCAAACAGTAAACCAACTGGAAAGGCCCAAGTAAGGTCAAGAAAGCCCAAAAGTAGTAAATGAGGCGAGGAAGCAAGCAATGGAGGGAGAAGTTAAATGCACTCAAATGGAAATATGAGAGCAACCAAGAAAGACAGAGACTGTGGCAAGTAGAAAATGAACAAGACTGAACACGTGAGACAGGCAATCTGTAAAAGCCAAAAAATATTGTTTGAGTCTTGAGGAAAAAAATTCAATAGCCATAAAAGTAAGCTGAGAAGGAATTGGATTGGCAAAGCAACTACCTCCTGAAGAGAGTATGTTTACTACTAAAATATTAGGCACTGCTGTTATCAAATGAAGAACGGCTTATCGTTTTCTATTGATCTTTTAAAACATATTCAAGGCCTGAGACTTCCAGGTTACAATTTGAGCCCAAAGAAAGAATAGCTGTTACTGCATTAAACATGTCTGAAACCTTTCAATCCTTATTTGCTCAGCATACAGGAACAGATTTGCTGCCCTACTAGAGGGTCAAATATACACAAATGCAAAAATCACACTATCAAAAGCAATACCAATTCAATCATATATATAATTGTCTCCCCTAAATTAGATTTTCACAGTCCTATTTAACAAGACAAAGATTCAATAGAGAGAGCTCATCTTTTCCATTCTCACAATTACATAGAAGCACACTGTACTACTGATGCCACTAATTAGATGATTAAATACCATCCTAGGTGATATGCTTTCAATGTAAAATAATTATTTTCAACAGGCGATATATTTGCTTAATCTCATTTTAAATCACAATATCATACTTTTTTAATTAAAGGAAATTCCTTTTTCTGATTTTGCAAGAGAAGAGCAACCAGTAGGAGAAATAGTGCCAAGGAGAGATTGCCCAAGTACCATAATGCATGTACTTCTTCACAAAAGATCCCTATCATTCTCTGGATGGAATATAGATTTTCATGGAACAGCAAAGTCTTTATGCCTTTAAAACAGGTCAGCTGACGAATCACTGAGCACACTGAAAACTTCCACTGTCAAAACACAAGTTTATTTGCCATGATCTGATGAAGGACATTTCCAACTTTTCCTCTACTCCTCTTCAGAGGGAGGCTCTGGCTTTGTATATAAATTAGGGTACAATCCATTACATGACAAAGTACTGTTGTCTTTTTGTCCAGTACTTAAAGAAAAGTAATGATATTTTGTGTTCTATGACAAAATGTGTTTCTGCTGAGGACTGGAAATAAATTAACAAAGGGTATATTTTAGAAACCATCTGAGAAACTTCCTTCAGGGTTGAGCAGTGCAGTGCCATGCTAGACAGCTGAGAAGGTTTCTGTAAAGATTCTGTAAAATCCTTCCTGTAAAGGAAGGATTTTTATCATGTTCACTATCCACCTATGTCACATCCAGCCATGCCAGCACCAGACTGGAACAGCATGGAGGGCTGGCTGCTGCTGGCTGGTATTACAAAGGCTGAGAAGAGATGCCTTTTCTGTTCCCACGGAGAGAGTCTGGTCCATCCACCCTGACTGTAGTGCCTGCCTCTGTGTAAAGCAGAACGAACTGATGTCATTCTTCTCTTCTCACTTACGTGACTCTCCATGGCATCAAATTCTGCAGCCGGAAGATCTGACAGGATTTGTAAAGCAGCTGCTTCATGCTTCAAGAAGCCCTGCTTACCACACCATATATCACAGACTCTTTGGCTTAACAATGACGTGGAAACACACAGAATTGGGTGCAGCACAATTAAGACAAATCAAAATGCTTTAGTTGACACTTAAAATTAAAGCCTAAAGCACAAGTAACAGAACAGCTCCTTTCCTTCTTGCTCCGACACTCCCACAGCAGCATCCTTCCTCCCCATACACAGTGATGTGCCTGGCTCCCTCTCGCTCACTCTAACTACTTGAGTCTGACCTTATGCACACACATAAGCTTCCTTACGTGAGCAGCTTTATAACGTCAGGGAGATTGCTCAGATGAGTGAAGTTTTGTGAGGAGTATTCTTGGAAAGTGAAGTACCTATCATTCTGACTATAGAGAATTATTATTCCCTTTGGGTAAAGAGTGCTCTCAGAATTTAATATAAAGTTTTCAATGCTCTACAGACTTCAAAATTATTGTATAGAATTTCATCATGAGAGCATACCTGATACAGGATAATGCAGACTTCTTTGATATATCCTATAGAAAGAATCTTAAAATGTATTTTCAATTTACTGGTCTAGTGCCTACCATTACATTCGAACAGACTTACAGCACAAGAGGAAGGCGAATCTCTTACTCTCTGTAAATTGTTTTTCCAGAGGAACAGTTGACAAGGTGCCGTCGTTTCGTTTTTAGGAAAGGAGGCGATGCAGCCAAAGCTACTATAAATTCCCTTCAGTGGCTCAAAACACTCTAGTGACAACATGATTCAATTCTCTGCCCTTGCACAAATGCCAATCCTGAGACAAAGGCACGTATCCCCAACACGGCATGAGCCCAGCTGGGGGGAACACTAGCAAAGCCTTAGGATGAACTAGCACTTTTATTCTAACGCAGTCCTCAAGACAAGTTTCATGTCTCTTACAGCACCTGCTATGCAAAGACCCCATAGCAACTTTGTAGTACCAGTTACAGAGGTGAACAAAGAAGAAATATCAAGGACTACGCCTGGAGGAAAGAAATAAGGACATGGGCTTTCCCAAACATTATCTAGAAACTCACCTTAGTGAGTAGCAGTACACGTTTCTGCAGCCGTCTGACCAGTGCTTCGTGCTGCTCTCGCTTCTTCTTCTCATCCAAGAGCTGGCCCTGAATCCGCAGTATTTCTTCCTGTAGCTGCTGCCGGGCCTTCTCCAGTATTCGAGCACTAAAAAACGGTAACACAGACCTGTGAAATCTTGACCGCTGCCTCTTAGTCAGATCAGAAAAACCTGAGGGAAGAAGCATCACCATGATATCAGGACACTGGGGCTGGTGCCATTTCATCTTATGGCTGTACCACTGGAAAACGAGTAGCTGCTGTCTCATTATCCGCTGTTCTCAGAAAAAGATATGAGGGAAGAACCATCCCAGTGACTGCCTTCTTGTTTAGCACAAGACAATTACTGGAACCTCATACACACAAAACATTTAAATAATTGCATATCTATTTCAAAATCAACCAGTTTGCCTTTGAGAAGATGCCTTGTTTTCAAAAAACGATGCATGATCTCAAGTTCTACTGTATCTTTTAATCTTGTTCTAACAAAGTAGAAGTAAAACCAAGGTTTTATATGATCCGCTTTGACAGACAGATAATACTCAGCAAGTAATTATAGCCACCACCTGCACATTGTTCTTGCCAGCAACCTATGTTGGAAGAGAAATGTCTGAGGCCAGGTGATTAGCACTTCTTTTGCAGTGTGGACCTGATTCTCAGTTAAGCCAGAATAGCTTGGTCCTTCTCAGCTCTCTGTGCAGCGTGAACATGGTGACGCACAATTATCTGTGTATTCCTGGAGATGTTCTTCACACGTGCCCTTCAGGCACTCAGTCTGCTGCTGGGACACTAAGGGACAGCTGTTCCCATGTACTCATCAAGCAGCTCATCACAGATCAAGTATACTGGCAAAGTACTTGATCAATAACAAAATAAGAGTGAAATAATTCTTGTGATTGTTAAGAGTTTGTTCATAATTTAAGTATGACAAGTTTATCCAAGGCTGCACTAAGTATTTAAAGAGTGAGCAGGACATGAAAAAAAGTAGTGCATACAAGTCAAAAGCCCTCCAGCAAGCTAGAAAGATCAAACCCAACATCTCTAGCTTACTCAGGAACAGAAGATCTTTGTTTCTCTGATGCTAAAAGCAACACTGGAAAAACTTACGAGTGCTTCAGAGGGGTATTCTTTATCATCATAATTAAAAGAAAATAAATACAAATGCTTTTAAATAAAATAGCACTATTGTTAAGGTACTGTTTAGATAGATCCGAAACGGAACACTGCCTTAAAAGACACTCAGTGTAAACCAAGTACATCCTGCACTGCCAGGTCACCAAACTGTACTACTAGGGAAATTTATATAGGAATTTACCAAAATCCCCAGGCAGCTGTCTCCCTACTTCAAAATCCTCCTCCTTGAAGAAAAATACGCATTTTAAAACACTGGATGAATTAGAAGCCTGCTTAAAGATCCAGTTCAATTTGGAACCAGTCACAGACTAATTTAATAATCAGCAACTGTGACATAGTCTCTTCATTGTTGTATTCAGGTGGGAAAGTTCATCAAGAGGACTTCAAATCTGCATTTGAAAATGGATAATTTCATTACCAGGGCACCAGTACTTCCTTCTGTTTTAATTAATCAGTTAAAAGGGAACCTGTGCCCAAGAGCAGTATCTATGGTGATGGAACGTGACAGCAGCGCCAGCCTCGCACTCGATGCTCCCTTCCCCACCCTAACCTCAGCCAACTTCTGAAATTCAGTCTGGCGGATACATAATAGAAACACTAGCCTTTTTCTTACTGAACAGTGCAAGAATTCCACAGGAGAAAGTAGAGAATCAACTCTCTTCAGATTCTACAAAATAAATCCACATTAAAAGTTTTCCTAGAAGCCAAGCTCCAAAGATGACAAACAGCAAGTTACGTCCTGGCATACTGTGAAATATGGGATAAAATTATGCGGTATAACCCAGACGTCAAGTGTCACAAGCTCATATCTGTCCCTCAAGAAGCAGTTACTTGCAGTGTACAAACCCCACATCATTCAGAAGTTACAGCTGCCAAATTATAAAGCTACCCACCACCGCTCTCCAGCCCATCCTTCTGTTGGAGGTTACCACTTTGCAGTATAGCTAGCAAACTCAAAAACATGTGCTCACACCTCAGCTGCTCAGTTCACAATACAGCATCTTACACCTTAAACACCTCTTTGGGGGCAATTTGGGCTGCCAGTAATTTCCAGCAGATGGACACAACTTGGGCAACATCTTAAAAACGTAACAAGAAGACTCATCACACCATGCCTCTCAAAATCCCAGGCTTAAAACACTTATCCCCCTTTCCACAGGGCTTGTACTAAGAGAGACTTTACCTTCGTGCATATATGCCAGCCTACCAAGTTTGCAACTGGTCAAGCCTCCAATACAGGGCAGAACAAATGGGTGAGACCAGGTAACTTCAGCCACTGTCTTAAGATTCATTACAGTTTGTTCAACGATATTCTTTTTTTTTATGCTTAGGGTAAATGTAAGTACAAAAACCTCATCAACTGCATTACAACAAGTTAAATTGCACTACAGAAACCTTACTGCAAATATTATTTGCTCTATCAGAGAAACTTAGTCCTGATTAGAGTCAGAACAGAGGAAAAAAATGCAAACATAAGATTAGGTACCACAAAACAGCCCCAAACTCACATTTTATTGTTGCAAAACATTTTGATGGGACAATGGAGAAATCTTTTCTCCTTAATCTTCCAATATTGTGACCTATTTCTCTAAATGCTGAGTGGACTGATGGATTATGATTGAGCTGACATTCACAATGAAAAATGAGGCATGTGCTAGGTTTCCTTCTTGAAATAGTGAAAAATATTGAGACTCACATCTCATGGAGAGCATAGATATGCAGCCACATACACACACCTCTCAAACTAGGTTGGAAAATTAGTGTTTTACAACATGAGAAAAATTAAGCCAAGGGAGACAAATGGACCAGCCAGTGCATGGTGTTTGGAAAGAACACTATCATCTGCTTATATTTCAGCCTCAGATCAAATGTGATGTTAATGTAGATAAAACTTAAATGCCAGAGATGTCTAGGAAAACAGAGACAATGCTTAAATTCTCTGAACTGAGTCTTTTACCATAGGTTTCCTTGCTATAAGAAGTGTGAAATTCAACTTTCTTACAACTCTCCACACCATGCCAAAGCAAATTATTAAGATCGTTTCTTCCTCTCTTAGGACAGATTGATAATTCTTCCAGAAACTGCACCAAATACAACATAAACCAGCTCTGTAAGAAAAAATCCAAAAAGAAAGTTATATTCCTTATTGACACAAAACAGGATTTGATAGTAGGTACCCAGCAGCAAATACCATTAAAGTTAGATATGGGCACCCTTCTTCCACACTGATGACACCTATAGCTTTTCAAAAGTAATTGCTCACTCAAAATGAGCATTAAATAAAATAAAATAGAATAGGCCCAAAGTTCTCCGTTCAACACAAGCTTGGAGAACTGGCATTTTTTAAAATCTTTGCAAGTTCAAAGTAAACCTTTTAAGCCTCAAAGAGAAAAAGTCATTTCTGTTTATCAGCCTATTAACGTTCCTTGTTCCACATCCCAGTGAATGAGATGCCAACATCTTTCTGTTCTGAGCTGTTGAGACTCTTCAGATTTTGCTCTTCCCTTCTGTAATCTACTTTAATGTAATCTTAATGATAAAAGTTCATTTTCCAGAATGTTCTTTGAAAGACTGAGAACAATGACGGCAGAAAGTGAATGCTGAAGCTGTAAGATACATTTTAATAATCTCCTTCAAAAAATTACAAATGCAGCTGACAGCTTCCCCCCAACAATGATCCATAAAACATTATTTTAATCATTCCATCCTTTCAGTAGCCAAGTTACCACCTCAAAGATACTAAAAAAATAACAGGGAAAGCAAACAGGATGCCAGAACCAGTCTGCATATCAACCCGAGAGGAAAACAATAGGTCCACAGCAGCACAGAGACAATTAGATGAGCAACACTGTCTGGGTCATGTTGCAACTCAGGAAAAGATGAGACATTTGCACATACCAGGGGCTACTGTCAGAAACAAGGATCACATCAAAGAGAAAGCACCGAAAACCAGGGAGTGTGGATGGGAAGAACACCAAAGATGCACAGAAGGAAGACACAGTGACAGTGCTATTGCACCTATATAACACAAAAAAGAAACACGCTGCAACTATCAACATTTTCATGACAGAGTCCCAAATAAAAAGGTTAGCACACAAGTTAATGAGGCAAAAAGGAGCAAGGGAAATTGTTTCGTAGCAAGACATTTGGATGAAGAAAAGCACACCATCAAGAGGCCTGACAGCTTGCAGCCTTCTCAACGTATCTGCTCATTTATAGACAGTATAGACAAAAGACATAAACCACACTGGAAACTGATAAATAGAGAGCTTGGACAAAAATCTTGTTTTTCATTCCAGTTCTCCCCTAGGTTTTATAAGCCAACACGATGGCACGAGTAGCAACAGGGTAACTCCAGCATGCCTTCGTATTGTCCAGCGGATAACAGCGGAACGTCCCTATCTGTGCCCTCCCTCACAGCTCCTTCCAACCTCCGATTTGTGGCCCAGACGTCTTTCCCCCCTGCCAGCCTTGACAGGAACCACCACCATATCGTATGGGAATTAAAAAGGAAAAACAGAAGGGAGATGATGACAAAAAGAGTCTGACTTAAAAAGGGCCGTGAAACAGGAAAGGAAAGGTGGGGCTTGACAAAATAGAAAACTTTCCACCTTATGTTAAAAAGGAAAAATATCGATCCATTATAAAATGCTGCTGAAAAGACAAATCACAGAACAGTAGGGTTGGAAGGGACCTCTGGAGATCACCTAGTCCAACCCCCCTGCTAAAGCAGGTTCACTGAGAGCAGGCTGCAGAGGATCGCATCCAGGTGGGTTTTGAATATCTCCAGAGAAGGAGACTCTACAACCTCTCTGGGCAGCCTGTTCCGGTGCTCTGTCACCCTCAAAGTAAAGAAGTTTTTCCTCATATTCAGATGGAACTTCCTGTGTTTCAGTTTGTGCCCATTGCCCCTTGTCCTGTCACTGGGCACCACTGGAAAGAGTCTGGGCCCATCCTCCTAACACCCGGCCCTGACACTCTTATCAACCTTGCAAGCGTTGATAAGATCCCCTGTCTGTCTCCTCCAAGCTAAACAGACCCAGCGCTCTCAGCCTTTCCTTGTAAGAGAGATGCTCCAGTCCCCAAATCATCTTTGTAGCCCTCCTCTGGACTCTCTCTAGTAGCTCCTCAACTTTCTTGAACTGGGGAGCCCAGAACTGGATGCAGTACTCCAGATGTGGCCTCACCAGAGCAGAGTAGACGGGGAGGATAACCTCCCTCGACCTGCTGGCCACACTCTTCCTAAGACACCCCAGGGTACTATTGGCCTTCTTGGCCACAAGGGCACATTGCTGGCTCATGGATAACTTGTCATCCACCAGAACTCCCAGGTCCTTCTCCGCAGAGCTGCTTTCCAGCAGGTCAGCCCCTAACCTGCACTCAACGGGAGCTCAGAGAGCACTGCTGCAGACTGGAGCTGCCTAAACTAATTAATTTAGGGCAGGTAAACTAGAAAAACAAACATCAGAAAGGAGGAGGTGATTTAGTGCTACAAGTATTTCAGCTCAGAAGTCAAAGGTTTGGGTGCTAACTTTTATTAAAATAAGATTGTTTGGCATCTTATTGTGTTTCTTCCTCACACACAGGACTGCGAATGTACGGAGCAGCAGCACCCACCCCTGCTCTCAAACACTGCACTGCTGCTGCGACGTGCAGAGGTGGGACCTGTGGAAGCCAATGTTTCCATGCTATCTGTTACTTGGTTACTACGTTCAGAAGGAGCAACGATACACAATATTAACACCTGGAGCTGAAGTTATCACCTGGGCTATATTTTATTTAAAGCTTTAACTGCGCCTTATAAGAGAGTCATATGAAATACTGCTACAGAAAATACTACACGAAACAGTCTACAGAGAGTCAGTAGGAAAACAAGCTTTCTTCTTGCTATTTATTTCTCCCAAGTCGTCAGCAAATGTCTGCAAACTTTCTCTTCGTTCACACTTTGTATTTTCTCCAAGACCTTTTATATAATTCACCATCATCAGGCTTCCATAAATCACAAATCATTCAAAAATAAGCAGTTCATACAGCACATTGCTGCTCTATATACAAGGAAGACTTGAATCATACTGAATTTATAATGGGGGAACAACATAAAGAGAATTATTTTGCTAGGGTGGACAGATGAAATGGGTAAGCAGCAGACAGATGTTTGGCGCTTTATTGGTACACTGACAATATCTTTTATCGTTGAGACAGTATTTAATTTTACTCCCTAACCAGCAGCATAAATATCAGGCTCAGAAATGCAGTTCCTTCAAAGCGAACAGTTACAGAACAGAAATAACACAAATTTTATGTCCCAGTCCCGGTACAACAGCCATAATTGACTGGCAGGAGTCAGGATTTAGTAAAAGAAATCCACATCAGGCACCCTCTGCTTCCTTTCATTATGGGGTCAACACGCTTTGCTGACCGCAACGACCCAAAGGAACCAAAACCAGGAACATCGCCAAAATGCAAAGGGCCAGCGTGGCTCTATCTGAACAGATACTTAATCAGCCACTCGATGTGAGATTTACTGCCACACTAATAAACACGCTTTCCACATCCACCATCAAGATGAGAATGAAAACAATGTCTTAATTAATAAACGAGAGACTTCTGTCGTTTGTTTTGGGTTTAAGTTGATACATGAATAGTTGATACATCCATCACTGACTTCTGGAATGTAAAATATTGCAAGGGTGAGATAACTACAGGCATAAATATCCTTTCTCTAAGCCTTCCAACCAGAAGTGTTCATAAGGCCAAAGCATCTATTAAAAGCATTTATGTGGTGAATAAGACTTTTACTGGTATTTAAACACTGAACCCACATTGCTTGTTGTGTGCTTACTAACTTGAAAATGCTGCCGTCTTCAGTAAAGCTGGCTACAGGAGAAATCAAACTGATAGTTGAATACACAAAGTGATTTATAATAGCTTATGTAGACAAATCTATTATGGGTTTTTGGTGTGTCCAAATGCTCATGGCTCTTGTTCTGAATCAACAACAAATCAACCATGCTTGCATCCTGAGCAAACTGATTCCCTTCGCGGTGCTTGGTAGAGAAGCAAATACTAAACGTTCTTAATAAAATGCAGGTAATTAAAAAGCAGCAGTTAAAAACAACACTCCTCTATGATTATTAACACAGCATATAGCTTGCAGAGCATGTATCATCTATCTCTGTTATCATAATTTTGTATGTGGCATTTGGCAATTACGGAGGAGTATTAAAGAGCATTCACTGATAAGGGCTTTCCACTCCCACTCTAAGATAAGAATAATCCCCCCGTACAAGTTAAAAGTGTCTTTCCAACACTGCAGAGAACAGGACACACACCACAGCAATGCCTTCTGACCACAGACGGATGCACCAAACTGAGCAAAGATGTTCACTAAGTTGTTCAAAAGGCATTACAGTGAGTTGGGAATATTTCCACTGTGAGTATTTCGGTAAGAGCCATGCTCATTTGGTCCCCTCTGCAGGTCCCAGTTTTTGCTCTCCGAACAACACTGGCTGGTGAGGAAGGTCAGCCTGCAGGCTATATGTCAGTAAGGAAATGCATGGAGCTTCAGCACCAAAAGATGGCAAATGGCTGCTCCCTTCCCCATCGCACCCCACGCCAGCTTTGAACATTCAGTGCAATGCAAAGGAGCAAAATACTGGAGAAAGGGAACTGTCACACGGGGGAGGAAAAAAACAAGCAAACAAAAAAAACCCTGAAAAACAACCCTAAGGAAGAATTTTGAAAGAAAACTTTTTCTCCAGCCAGGATCCAAGCATCCTCTCTGCAGCTGGCTTTATTTACATCATCTAATTCAAATTCTGAATGCTTCAAAGTGTTATTACACTTTTTTCTTTGAAAACAAAAATGACAACAACTGAAACAAAACTGGGAATGAGAAAACCCTAAGATTGAAATAATTACTAATCAAAGCAGAGGCCTGGACATGGGATGGTGAAGTCACTGGCCAGCTCTACCCAGTAATTTCTCTTCGTGTCGGCTCTGAGGAGTTTTATATTTCTAACATTTCATCAATTGGAATCACTAAATTCAATTTGCATTCACAGATAAACAGAGAGGGAATAATAAATACTCTCATCTGACCTTGAAGTGAGACAGAAAATTGCCCTCCATGATTTCATTTCAATCTGAACCATAATGAATAATGCAGTTGGCCCCATCAGTTACCGATCTATAATCACACTTGTGGGCTGAATGAACTCACAGCCATGCCTAAATATGATGAAGAAAGTCAAAAGTTCTCACTCTTTTTGTACTAGTCTTTTTCTTCTTCTCCCTCACTATAAAGATTAAGGCTGTACCTGTATCCTTCCCCAACCCCATTCACCCCCAAGTACACTTGCCTGAAGGGTTCCAATTTGTTGCACAGTCAAAAGTGGAAAGTGAGATGAAGGCATTGCCTAGTTTTCTCAACCCAATCCAGTATTATTTGCACTGTAAAAAATCTCCTGTAAATGCTCTAAATTCGGTAGGTATTCTCCCTCCCTCCCAGCAAGCTGTCAAGTCACAGGCCCAACTCTCCAGCACTGGTGTGAAGCACAGCAACATAGCACAGACAACTGGTAACATGATCACAAGTGACTACGAATATTTCCAGTTTCTGTTATACATTCAAACCAACGCTTATGATGAGAGCAGAAAAGTCATCTGGGACTAGGCAGCATGAGAGCTGAGGAGCTGTAAAGGATAAAGGACTGATGAAGAGGAGCAAAACAAGGAAAACCTGCTTGAACTAGGGAAAGAAGTGAGGAGGAGAACGGTTGCGCTAAACCAACTTGTCAGCAAACAAATCTGCTGAAATTCTAGGCTCCTGACAGTTAGATAATAGCTTATCTTAATAATATAAAGAGGATCAAAGTGTTTAGATGAGAAAAACAAAACATTAAACCCTCCACTGCAATATAACAAGTGAGCCCTCACAGACTCGTGACTCATTACAGCTTCGTGAAGGTTCTGCGGATCCGTTTCAAATGACCTTTTCCAATGAGACCTCATTTCCAGTGTGCATTACTGTACTCCACAGTGAAATGAGTATTGAAATGAGTATTGCATATTACTGTTCAGTCACTTTTTTTTTTTTAACATCT
>VZTL01077304.1:0-15853 GCA_013400535.1 Scopus umbretta | reverse complement strand
AAAAAAACCTGTATGTTTCGTATAGATTTTTGCTTTTTACTAAACTTCAAAGATACTAGGTGACATTTAATATTTTGTTCTTTTTTTGTCATTTAGGAGTACTTGATTCTTCAGAAAACTTCTAAGGTAGACGTGGACTCAAGCGGAAAGAAATGCAAAGAGAAAATGATTAGCGTACTGTGTGAGACAAAAGTACAGTCACAGCATAAAAGGTATAATTTAGTACTGGTGTGGATAGAAAAGTAACGGAATCGGTAATTACATTCTGACAAATCTGGGCATATTCATGAGTTTCCCTTTTGCAATGTAGGTTTCAGACGTTTGAAGTCAAAGAATATTCAACGCTGGATGAGCTACAAAAGGAATTTGAAACTGCAGGACTTACAACTCTTTTCTCTGAGTTTGTGCCTCCTCTCTTGAAATAAAATGAAAACACTGGACTCTTTGACCAGAGCAGTAGCTGACCACAGATGCCGATGGCAGATAAAAGGACTAATTTGGCAAACAACGTTAAAGCTTTTCGGTAAAAAGTGCCAGAAGTAGCCATCCTCTTGCGAGAGGGAGAAGGCAATTGATACATCAAGAATTGATAATTTTGTGACATTGATGTATTGATAACTTTTTCCAAGGACTGTGGAGTTAATTGTGATAATTTCATGGCAAGCATGAGAGATTGGGAAGAAATCATGTTAAAATAACAGTCTCCTAGTTCGGCTCTGTGTTTGCAATCCCTATTTGTCAATGTTTTGTTTTTTATCTCTCATGGTAGTGGTTTTTCGTAATGGCCTGCTAGAAGGCATGATTAATTTTGCTTGGAAAGCTTATGTGAAGCTATTTCTATAAAAAGCATAGCAAACACAGGTTTCATCATGTGAAGACAGCATATATTTAATATCTCTTAGGTGTTCATCTGCTAACTTTTCCTTCTCCGTTTATTTGACTATAAATGCTGGACTGTTCATTTAAAGAAAAAGTTCATGTCACTTGGGGCTTGAAAAAATGTGGATGTGTCTTTTTGTATGTTTTTACTCTAAAATGTATAAAAACACCCAAGTGGAGAATTTAAGTCATTAAAAAGCTACGGTGGAGCCAGTTGTAGTATTTTATTTGATAGTTTATGGATTCCTTTTTGCACTTTATCTGGTTTTACTGTCTGTGCAAATTTAGATATCTTGATTCAATTAAACTGTCAGAGCAGTATATATACAGACTTCAGTCTTCTGTCTGTCAAGAATTCTGTCAAGTCTTCTGTCATTTTAGAAGCTGGTAAGTTATAACTCCCTACTAAAATTTCCCTACCTTTAGCTTTTTTTTTTTTTTTTTTTTTTGACTGGTCAGTGGCCTTGGCCTGCTTACAAGCTGTGTTTTACTTCAGTATAATGCTACAAATTGTACACGTCATTTTTCTAAATTAAGTTGTGCAAGTTCTGTTTGCCTAGGGAGAACTGGATACTTATTTCTTGTAGTGATTAATGTCCTTTGGTTTCTATTTTACCTGATACCATTCTCTAGCAAGACTAGTAAAAATTTTGAAGGCATGAGTTTCTCAGTAACTAGCAATGCCATTTCAATTGGTTTTAGCATGTAGCTAAACACGTACTTTTACTGCTCTCTAAAACTCACTCCCAGCAGCCAAATGGCTCGTGTATTCTTTGTTAACTGAATAGATTTGATCAATTCAGTGTAAATTACATTCTCTCCGTTGTACTGGGGGAAGACTGGTACAGTTTGGTTAGTTCCCGTAGTGTGGTTTGGCAGATCATTGCGTGAGACATTTTGATTTCCAGTTTCGTGCTCAGATCATGGGATCATACCTCTTTCTTTGTGCATACTAGGAAAGCAACTAAAGCTAGCTACTAAGATTTTTAAGTTGTACTATTTGAGAGATCAAATGCATAGAGGATTGTCGACTATGTGAGAGTTTCTCAAGTTTTTAAGGTGTTTGGTCATTTTCCTAATACAGAGTGTCTCAGATACGTATGTTGCCTGTTTAATGTATGCACCGAAGCTTATTTAATGAGACAGTAGCAAAAGCTCTTCTTAATGAATCTTTCACGTGTCAGGCACAGTAGAAAACAGACTGGGTTAAACAGGTTTTACAAATCCGTTCTATATTATTTTGAAACGGCTGCCCGAGAGAAAGGAAATCTAATTTTCTATCGTTTTAAGTGTATGCAGAGATGAATTTTTACTTTTATAAAGAAGAATAAAACACCTGTATCTTTAAAATATTAAAATAACATGTATTTTAAATTACAGTTTTCAGAATCGAGCTATTCCCAGTTAAAATATCTATGTTAACAAATTCCATGTCAGTGGAGTATAAAGGCTTGAAAAGATGCAGAGGCTCTCTCCTTACGCGACGCGATAGATCTGACAAGTATCAAAACCAAGAAAAGGCCTATGCATGTACAGCATAAGCAAATGTGTTTGGTATCTCTCTGCAGATCTAAATGTGGTAAGGTTTTGCCGGATGGATTTTCTGTCCTCAGCCAGAGCTTTACTCTAAAATGCCTGACTTTTCTGGAAAGAGACTAGTACGGTACTTCAGCACAACCTGTGTCACAGTCTTGGCCATTAAAGTCTAGCCGGGGCCCTATCCAACATGCATATAAATCCGTTGTATGTCCTTGCTGTTGATTTTGGGAATTGGGTTGAATAGTGTACCTAAACATGTGATCTCAGATTGCACGTGAATGCAAAAATAATTGAGGCATACGGTTGTTGTGGCGAGATGAGATGCAGGCTCTCCAACTTTTTGCTCCCTACTACAAAAGCTGCTGTAATTAGCTGCGTAAGAACAGCCATTTGTAGGGTCAGTGGTTGCGAGTTGCACTTGGATATAAACTCGTGTATTTTCTTGAATATTATTGCCTGATGCCTTCTTGGTTAACTGTTTGGTCAGAGCTAGCATTCTGCAACAGCCAGTTGAAAAAAGTTTTTAAAAAAAAAAGAACAAATGACAGTTGGGTAGGTTGCAGCTCTTTTCTGATCTGTGCTCATCATCTTGCCAGATGAAGCTGTTCGTAAGGAGCTAGATGGTTTCCTTATTTCAGGAGTTGTAAAAAGCAGTTTTGTATGGATTTTTATCATAGTTGAATTTGTTACTCACTAACTTAGGTTGGACAAATCAGCAAGTCCAGTGTAGGAAAGGACTGCAGGTTTTGGTTTTGTTTTTTTTTTTTTTTTCCCTTGGTTTTATGTGCTTCAGAAGAATTACAAATCTGATCAGCTTGATACTGTTCAGACAGCAGAGAACATGAAAACTGATGTCAGTCTGATTCTGTCAAAGCAAATGCTTTTGCCTACCCATCAATCAGTCAGTTGTTTTGAAGGGTAGAAGGATATCTTGTGTTCAGACAAGTAAACAATATTTTTAAAGGTTGTTCTTTTGGAAGGATGTTGCAGCTGTCTGTTAACTGATGGTTTGTTTGCTTTTATTGTAAAAAGAGACGGGCAAGCCTGTGAGCCCCTGGGGCACAAAAGTCATCGAAATGCATACTGTGGTGCATGTTCCAGCCTCCAAGGGAACTGAAGCAGACGCAGGAGAACAAAACGCGGGGAAACAAAGTCAAAACTCGTGAGAATTGTTAGAGAATGCATATCGGTGTCTAAAAAGTTAGTGCAATCCACAAAGAAAAAATGGTTTAACAAATAAGCAGCTAGCTTTCTTGTGGGTATTGTATTACAAATCGTTCTTCGAACGGCGTGGTTAGTAAAGCCTCGTTTCCTGTGGGCTTTCTTGTGTCTAAACAATTGCACCCATGAAGCCTTTCTCGCAGAAGAGACCTGCATGATGGTGCTCTCCCAGGTGGGTTCCCCAGTGCCTGATACTGATTGTGTTCTCTGCATAAATTTTTAAAGTATCGATAGCATTTTTCTCTGCTACCTGTTTTCATCAAAGTTGTAGGAACTTGGTTTCTTTCAGGCTGTTAACCACTCATTTTGATTGAAGTGAGTTGAATTCAAAAGCTCTAGAAGAATTTTGTGGTAAATGTATGCGTGCTTCCGTACGGACAGCACAGCCACGTAACTGTAGTTTCCTTTGAAAATCAGATTCAAATGAAAGCTGTTGCAGTAGAACTGACTACTTGAGGAATCAAATTTTTAGGACAAAACCTGAGGTTCGATTGGTCTTTTTGAACCCCTTGGCTTATTCAGTGTGAAATGGATTAAGAAAGGAAGAAAGATACATAGAAACAGGAGCAAAACCCCAAACCCAACAGTAGCCTTCTTTGCACCGTTGTTTCTGCATGGCGTACATCCAAAGCATCCATTCTCATCCTGAAGAGACGCGCTCGATCCGCGGAAGGGTGCGCGAAACCGCAGTTGAACGAACGCCTTGGGTGGGCATCCGCCAGTCTCTAGAGGAGATGGCACTGGCTGCGTCGGGCGGGTTTGTCGGCGAAGGGCATGCGTTCTTTTGTATGATTCATGAGTGTCATATGCCTGTGTTTTCTGTGGTACGAGAAGAAGGATGGTCTGGTCAGCTGAGGAGCACTTCTCTCTCATTACCCTTTGTGCAGCAAGTGTAAATTGAAGTAACCAAAAGGGCAACGTGAGATCCAGATAATTTTTACTATTACATGTAACATCAGGTCTTGCTACATAATTATGCTGCTACCATGGCAGAGCAGTGATGTCTGTGGAAACAGGGACATTAGAGTGCTAACAGATGAAATTACTCAATTCTGCAAGAAATCAATCTTTCTGCAGTTTCATTTTTTAGAATCGTTACTGGCCGCCATTGTGACCAAGGTCTGTAGATAAAACCATCTCTGTCTTGGTAGAGGGAGGAGCGGGAATAAAACACTCTTCTGTATTAATCTTTCAAGGCATTATTTACAGCATTAATATGTAGTATTTATATTTAAAGGTTTTATTATCATCTCTTGGAAAGAAACCTTTATGAGCAGCACATAACTGTGAAGTAGCCTACTATTCAGGAGAATAGCATGACTTCAGTGGAAGTAATGCCAAGTTCCAGAGGAGGGAAATAGTTGGGGGACATCGCCGGTATTGGGAATTCATCAGCTTTTTTACTTATTCAGTCTCATTAAGATTATAATTCTTGCCCCCCCCCCCCGCCTTGTTATTTGCTGTTACAGGGAGGACAAGGCACTGTGAGAACTCATAGATGAAATTCCTTGACATAATCAATTAAAAAAAAATTTGAAAGTAGTTTTGATTGTTTTGTGAATAAGGCTAATTTTTGTGGCTTTATAGTTCTATCTCATTTTCCTGTAAGACGACTATTTGTCTCCTATTTCTGTGTGAATGATCCACAAAACCTATGGAGATTAGCATAAATTGTATGTGGAAGTGCTGTAATGAGCCCAAAGAAACTTTGTAGTGGAAAAATGTTTTGTTTACATTGTTGCTTTTAAAAACAGTTTAATAAACCCCACATATGGGTGATTTAAAACCTAGCATCCCTTGATTTATTTAGCTTTATCTGTGAAAATACAAACATAATAATAGAACCGTTTAGGTTGGAAAAGACCTTTAAGAACATCAAGCCCAACCACTAACCTAGCACCGCCAAGTCCACCACTAAACCATGTCTCTAAGTGCCATTTCTACCCTTCTTTTAAATACCTTCAGGGATGGGGACTCCACCACTTCCCTGGGCAGCCTGTTCTAGTGCTTGGCAACCCTTTCAGTGAAGAAATTTTTCCCAATATCCAATCTAACCCTCCCCTGGCGCAACTTGAGGCCATGTCCTCCTGTCCTATCGCTTGTTACTTGGGAGAAGAGATGACCCCCAAGCTCGTGCAACCTCCTTTCAGGTAGTTGTAGAGAGCGATAAGGTCTCCCCTCAGCCTCTTCCAGGCTAAACCACCCCAGTTCCCTCAACCGCTCCTCATAGGACTTTTGTTCTCCAGACCCTTCACCAGCTGTCTTGCCCTTCTGCTCCTCATAGGACTTGTGCTCTAGACCCTTCACCAGCTGTGTTGCCCTTCTGCTCCTCATAGGACTTGTGCTCTAGACCCTTTACCAGCTGTGTTGCCCTTCTTTGGACATCTACAGCGAAGGACCGAGAGAGAGCTGCCTGGACGCAGCCTCCCTCCGCGCTTGCTCGTAGTTCCCTCTTGCTCCCTGCCCACGTCTCTGCTGCCTGGAGCCATCCGTGGTGGGGCCTGCTTCTCTGTCCCCACATCACGTTATAGATCATTTGAAATAAGATGATGAAATATTGCACGCACGGTGTTTCTGCCAGAGTTTGAAACCGCGATTGCTTGTATTATGAAATAGTGCAATTGCTGGAATCAACCTCGACACATCTTACAGTAGTATTAAGCATTATCGTCCCGTATCTTTGTGCGTAACACATGCAGCACTGGCAGCAGTCTGTTCTCGTTTTATATTTTATACGTATACTTAATTTTATGTTCTCTTACGCAAGAGTTATGATTGTTTATATGCTTATTTATAGACATAAATGGAACTTGAAATGTAAATACGCTAATAGCATTTTGAAGTTTTTCTTCTGTGCTGTTTTCATATATTGGCTTTTATATCAATATTCGTTCACATTTTCTAACCTCAAAGTATTAACCTGCAGTGAAGAGAACTCTTCAGAGTGACAGAAAAATTTGCCTGAGACACATTAGTTTAAGGAATTCTTTGGACTCTCAAAATGAATCTCTTAATATTTTCAGTTAATTATACGTTCAGGTGCTCTCATTTTATGCTAATAAGGTAACAGCCATTACGCTTTTGATGTTCTTTCTGTTTCTTAATGTAATACAAATAGGCCGTTTGTATCCTGCATTAGAACATAGCTGATCATGGAATTGGGGTCAGTATTTTTTTAGTATTTCCCATTATAAATATCCATGATTCATTATATGTATGCATTGTTATCTATTACAGCTTGAATGCAGAGAGTCATTTTGGGGTGAAACTTGCTGCAAAAGATCTCTGCAGGAGAACAATAACGCTACTTTGTGCTTCTTTTCCTATCGTCGCCTCTTCCATTCCTGTGAATAAGAAATGAAGGCTGATTTATATGGGCAGTAGTCAAATGGTCACGGTTTTCTTGAGCTGAACTTAACAGGCCAACTCAACTGTGTTACAGTAGATCTTGGTAACTGCTGGTTGGAGGTGGGCTCCTCTCTGCACCTTCATGGGACCCCTTTTGGCAACATCTAACTGCTCCATTGAAGCAATTAGCTGGATATTTCTTGAACTTTATGTAGAGAATTGAGGGAGCTAATTTCACCTATGCAGAAAACAAATGGTTGACTGCTGCTCAATCTGAGCTTTACGTCCGGAGAGCAGCCTGCTTCTCCTTTCATGTTAGTGCCACAGGGGCTAATAACCTAAAGTTTACGCTTGCGCTAGTCACAGAGGACAGAGCAAAATCAGTGCCACGATTCTGAGACTGGAGGTGCTAAAACCAATGTACCTTTACTGTTCTTGGGATGTGCTTAGGAAAAAAAAAAAAATCAACGCAAAATGATTTTGTCGGTCTCTGATCAATCACTGAATGGTAGTAGTAGACAGAGGCAGGGTACGTTTTTATGGGAGTTGATGCTATGAGTACCTTTCAGTCAAGATACTATAAAAAGCAGTTCGTTCTTAAAGAAAAATAACTGAGTTACTTGTGAGAAAGTCCATGTGAGATGCTGAACAGAAGCTGCGCTGTATGGATAGAGCTATGCCAGAGGCTGATTTTTATTTGGTAGAAGTAGAGATGTTAGAAAGGCACAGATGGCAATAAAAACACTGGTGATGTGGCTCTTGGAGAAGCCAAAGGAAAGTTGTTTTGGATCGATTACGCTTTGGAAAGCGGTATGGGAATACGAGCAAAGAAATTGCTCCTGTATCCAAGCTTGAAGGAGAAATGCCTGAAAAAAGTAGGCAGCCTCGTTGTCTTTTTCTCTTTTAAGCAGAAACGGCGCGTAGAACTGAGAGCAGGTTGTGGAAGTTTTCACGGGTATAGAGGTGACTAACCTCCCTCAGGAGCCGTAGGCTGTCTGCAAAGGAATTAGAGCAATTCTTAGAAATTTTCCTCAAGTGACCCAGGGATGACAGAGGCTTTGTTGAGGCAACAACCTCCAAAAGTCTCACCAGACTGGGAAACCAGGCTGTCGTACCTCTGGGTGGTTGAGAAGATTGATGGAAGAGGTGACCAGCAGCTTTCAGGAGCAGATTATCTTGCAAAATATGGGCGTTCTGGAGAGCAAGGGCTATAAGAGGGTTGGCAAATCACTTTTAGAAAAAAAAAAATGTCCACTTATGCGTGGAATCGGAGAACACAGGTAAGTGCTTAATTTTTATGAGACTTTTTCTGCATTGGTATTTTAGGTGTGGAGATGTTAGATGGTCCTTGCTCAAACAGTGCGTAATGTCTTGGGAGGCTTCTGTATTTTGGTTCCACATCAGCTACAAAGATCCTTTTAGATGATAACGGTGGTCAGTGGCATGACAAGATTTAAGTGCTGCAAACCTATTCTGGGTCAAGGATTTGCTATGGGATTAAGAGCCACCCTTTAAGTATGGGTTAGACAAGGTACACCTAATAAGAGCAAAAACGAGAGGGAAAGAAAATACTCCACTGGAATGGCTACAAAAGTTCCAGAAAATGGTGTTTCTGAGGTACCCCTATGGTAAAGGAGGACTTCAAGGTTACCTTTGCATTGAGAGGGAGCCAAATGCTAGAAACTCAGCTGGGTGTGAGGGTGTCAGTCAGAGTTTCTGGGCTGCACGGTACCTGGAGAGTGCCTGGAGCTTGGCACAGAGCATCTGTCTTTCCTGCCAGCCATGCACCAGGTTTCTTTCTTTCTTTTTTATTTTTTTCTTTTTTATTTAAAGGCAGCTGCAGAAAGGGAGCTGGAAGCTGCTTGCTGTGAATTCTGCTATTTACTTCCCACCGTACCAATTATGAAAAGATGCTACAGGTTTCCTTCAGACTAATTTTGAAGAATCAAGGGAATGCTTTTTAAAACAAAGAAAGGAGCGGTGATCAAACCTCGGGAGAAGCAGTTCATTTACATATTGCTGCTGTGAAAAAAAGAAATTCTCATAACAAGAAGGACAATCATAAAGCAGAGCGGGAATAAAGAGTTGTCCCCAAACCGGTCCAGAGTTGCCATCTCTCCGAGCTCCTGGCTGATGTTGGTGCTCAGCAGAGGAGAACAGGTACCTGCGTGGCGCTGCCTGTTGCTGGCACTAAAGAGCTCTTCCTGGGGGGGAAATTGGGGACAGCTAAAGGCAAAGGCAAAGCTTGGAAGCACCGGCAGCGCGCCGACGATGTCTAAGGTCTCGGCTTTTAAACAGCCACGGAAGCTGGGCTATGTGATATGTAACAGTGTAATACCCACAGGAGCGCCGGTACTGGCTCAGAAATACTTATTTAACTGATAAATCTATTGGAAAAGGTAACTAAATTGAAGCCACGAGATTCGTTCCAAAGGAAGACGGTCATTGT
This sequence comes from Scopus umbretta, assembly GCA_013400535.1. Taxonomy (NCBI): domain Eukaryota; kingdom Metazoa; phylum Chordata; class Aves; order Pelecaniformes; family Scopidae; genus Scopus; species Scopus umbretta. The sequence continues at coordinate 6,417 of VZTL01077304.1, read as the reverse complement.
AGAAGGAGAAGTTGTTCAGTACCGGGGAGCGCTGGTTTTGGAAGCTGGATAGTTGGAATGTTCTTGGTAGCTGGAACAACGAAAAGCTAAACACTGGAATTTTTTTGTGTAGTTATTAGAAATAGCCTTGTAAAAGAGGGAAATAATTGATACTTATGTAGTTTATGGATTTTTGTTTTCTATAAATTCATTGCTGAGTTGAAACAATGAGTTGTAGGTAATTGTTTGGCAGCGAAATAAAAAGTTTTCCTGCCTTTAGGTAGACTGTGAGATTGAAAGTCCCCAGAGAAATTTTAGCTGTTAGGTTTCCTATGGACCTGATGTAGGAATGGGTTACGGCTCACTGAAGATTTCTTATTAACAGTAAATCATTAAAAGAGGAGTGACAAATGTTACAAAATTTCAGCTGCTGTGGAATAAGCTACCACAGAGAAAGATGTGAGTGCACGTAATTCCTGTTTCTCGGTATTTTGCAGGGACTTAGGAGTAGCAGCCAGGGGGTCTAAGATTTTTCTGGGTAGAAATAAGGACTTCCCCTCCCCCCCCGCCAAGCTACCAGCAAGAGATTCTATTTATGCCATTTTCCAATAGCAAAAGGAAAGGGATATATTCCTGGAAGCATACCATGAAGGGGCAACAGAACTTTTAACAAATCTGTAGGTCTCATTCATAAGTTTAAAAAAACAAAACAAAACACAAACAAACCCCAATACACACACACATGGAACTATCAAAGTCTTTCTAAAAGATTCTGGTTCTTTACCCTAAACAGGAGATTTTTTTTTTTTTTTTTTTTTCCTTGTGTAACAGACTTCATTTCGTAGTGGCCAGTAGCAAGCAGGAGAGGAAGCAGAGGCCTGGGAAAAGATTATTTTCATGGCAAAACATAGCTTGTGGCAATCTGAAGTGACAGCTCTTGGGTTGTGCACGGATGTATTTGAGAGACTACTGTCTGCACAGGTAAGGGATGGGTTTTGATTTGGTTTTGGTTTGGGTTTTTTTTTCCTATTAAAGCTAGAGGGGATGCTGGGACATGCTAAAACCTTTCAACAAGAACTTGTATGTGAACAAATAACCTGCAGGAAACCTCAGGTCATCGCTCAAGGGCAAATATGGTGCAAGTTGCTCCAAAAGGTAGCAATTTCGTTCTGGATCCAGAGTAAAAAGGGTGGACTTTCCCTTGAGGAGCAGAAAACTGAGGCTCCGCAGAAATAGGAAGCTTTGGCAGTTCTGGAAAATGACGGCGCAGCGTGGTAAAAATCAGAAATGTACGGTGGTTAGCAGACTGCTCTTGGTTTAGTCCGTTTTGTTTCACGGCCCCTTTAGAACTGAACCTAGGCAGGCGAGCAACGAAAAAGGGCTGGTGTAGGGATTGGCAGCACCCTAAGGTTTTCAGTGACGAAGCGTCATTTCCCCGGAGAACTGTCGCCGGCAAAGGTAGGGTAAAGCGGCATGGTAAAGCCGCTGCTTCCCACGGAGGATGCTTGCGGTCAAGACAGACCGGGTGTCACTTCAGCTGCTGCATTTGCCAGCACTGGCCTGCAGAGGAGAGCAAAGGTTTGCTTCTTCAAGGAGTGGGTTCGTGCCGAAAGCGGCGGTCTTCCTCGCTCGCTCTTACGGTTTGTGCAAGCGCAGCCGCCGTCTGAAGGAGCAGCGGACGGGCGTGATTTCGGTCTGGCTGGCCCCAGAATGGAGAGGGCAGCTCCGGCAGCTAGGGCTGGAAGAAACGGGAAAGCGATGCGCTTGCCGGCGACTGGGGGCGGAGGCTGTCCATGGCCAACCTTGTGACAGGCACGAGGGCTTAGGTGGGCATCAGAGCTGGTTTTAGGCTGCGTGAGCACCGATCCTGGCAGTGCCTCTGGGGACGCCTGACTGTCACCCCGCATACGTTACGTGCCCCATTATCCCATTAACTGTCCGAGGTGTCACACCCTTTGTTTTTGTGTACGGGCAATTCTAGCCCTGACACCAAGGACCGTCTTGCCATCGTGAGGATGGGAAGGCCTTAATTCCAGAGCTCCGTGCTACAAACCGCCGTCCTTTTATGTTCTTACCGTGAAATGTCTTTCTGTTTGTAAAGTGTAAGAAAATGACCAAATAGTGAAAGTCAACTGCACAGCAAAATACCGATGGTATGGGATGCAGGCTGTCAATCTGTGAGAATCCATCCACTGTCACTTATATAAATGGAGCAATAATTGTTTGTTCCTCTTCAGAAATGTAGTTTATGCAGTCTATATAAAGGCAAATTATTTAGTGCAGTGCAAGGAAAATTCTTTTTTTCCTATCTGAAACCAATTTAATATTAACTGATGAAACCATTAGAAGATACGGAGCCCAATACGAATCCCTTCGGTGGAATACACGATGTGGAGGAGTGGCTTATCTCACAAAAAGCCTGCCTCCATTTTGGAGGTAATGGGTTTTTTATTTTTTTGCTTTCTTAATAATAGAAGAGAAAGGGATAGATCTGCTCGAATACTCTCCTTATCGTCTTACCAGCCTATGCTCTCATGGAGAGGAGTAGCTGAGAGTTGAAAGGGGAAAAATCCTGACTATTGTGCTTTCCCTGAGATAAGGAATATTTTGGAGTCCCTTGTCTCATGCATGAAACCGGGTAAAAAGGAGTTATATTAACATATGGAAGAGTTTTGGGGAAGAACAGATCTCAGCCTCAGGAGTCTGCTTTTGAAACTTGGTTTGTCTGGGTGTTTTATGTCTTTGAAAATGAATGCTAAAAGGGGGACTATGAGCCACATGGGCTGAGATCGCTGCAGTGACCTCAAGAGGTGAAAGCACAGAGGAAAAGGTCTATTTTAAATGTTTAAGGAATTAATAATTGCTGAAAAGTGCAGATTACTAGAAGAGCAAGCATCTTAGATGCCGTATTACAGACAGATCTGGCACTCATGGGAGGCGTTTGTGACAACAGTCTTTCAGTGGGTGACATTTATGTACATGATAAGGAGACAAGACCTCTTTATGTAAAATTTACAATGAGCTTTCTAATGTCATCAGGTTTTTTAGGCTTAAAAAACGAACACCTCGTGTTTGGCGATCGGCCTTTGGGGGTTGGGGAGGACAGCCCCACAGGTGCCTGTGGCAGCGGATGCACCGAGGAGGGACGGGGCTGGGGANGGGGGACGCTGCTGTCCGTGGGCATGCCGCAGCCCAGGCAGCTGTTTGTGATGGCTGCTGCTGTCGGACTGAGCGTGGCAAAAGAAGTGGTGGGGAAAAACGTGTCGTTACCCTTGTTTTTTCTGAAAGTGTATTTGGGAGTTGGGAAGGAGCTTTTATATCGCTTTTTAGCGATATAGGGCCAGCAAAGAGTTACGAAATAGAGTGGAAATACTGAACGAGGGAGAAGGAAGAAGACATTGGACCAGAAACCGATGCTGAAACCAGTGTTGGGGGACGGAGCAGAGAGCGCCAGACAGAGCGCAACGTGTAAAAGCAGAAAGCGTAGGTGGAGACCGCCGGCTGCGGCGAGGCTTCGCATGGGTGCTGGGGTCCCCCGGCTGCCGGGGGGCTGCAGGGCCTCACGCCTGCCCCCCCTGTGGGTAGCAGCCCCGCTTGCTGACCAGCTGCCGGTGAGGCTGCCGGGCCCAGTGGCTGCAGGGTGCCCGGGGGCTCGGAGGCAGGCTGCCCCTCCGGCTCCCTGCCCCGCGCCGGGGGCAGAAGCAGAGGGTGAGGGTCACTGCTCTTCCCAGCCCTGCTCCTTGTGTTTCCAACCAGAGACGTCTTCTGCGCAGGGAGCTTCCTGCTTGGATCCCTTCGTGGAGCAGGTGGCTTCTACATGGTGGAGATCAAGGGAAAACAGTATGTACTGGCTTTAGTTAAACTGGGAATTTCCACTTGTGGTGAGAACCCTAGTGAGAGATTTGTGGCATTGTTCACCCATACTACCTTCAGGCTTACAGTGTACGAATTGAGAATCACTTTTGGTAGAAAGCCATAAGCACTGTCTCTTGAAAGCAGCAAGATTCTTCAGTCCCTCTCCTGGTTTCAGCTGGGATAGAGTTAATTTCCTTCCTAGCAGCTGGCACAGTGCTGTGGTTTGGATTTAGGATGAGAATAATGCTGGTAACACACCGCTGGTTCAGTTGTTGCTGAGCAGTGCTGACACTAAGTCAAGGCCTTTCCAGCATCCTCTGCTCTGCCCGGGGCACCAGGAGCTGGGAGGGGGCACGGCCAGGACAGCTGACCCCAGCTGGCCCCAGGGACATTCCATACCCTACGGTGTCCTTTATCTCAACCCACGGGTTTTACTTTTTTTTTTGATTCTCTTCCCCATCCCACCGGGGCGAGGGGAGGGTGAGCGAGCGGCATTGTGGTACTTAGTTGCCGACCAGGGTTAAACCACAACGTCCCTCAAAACCTTTCAATAAGCTAAACCCAGCATTAACTAGAGGTGTCCAATCCGAATTATTTTTAGCAAGAGAAACTCTATATGCTAGTTTTTGTTGGGTGACAAATGGACAAGGCTTTGGATTCAGCCATCACCTGACATTCTTACCTTCAAAATGAGTGGTTTGTTTTAGGATATTGTAAGTGGCACCTGTGTGTGGGATTGAAGGACAAATCCTGACACACTGTCTCTGTAGGATGCATGTTTTTGTCCAACCTTTCGGTATGGAGAAGAGGATAACTACAGGGAGGCTACGTTTTGCTGAGCCAGGCTGTGAAAAGACAACTTCGCGCATGGGCTTGAGAAATCCACGGAGGTGAGTGGGTGGCTCTGGGGAAGCAGTGGCCCCGCAGGGTCTCTGGCCACAGGCTTTGGCTGGCCGTGGTCCCTCTGGACCCTCTTTATTCTATTTAATATGGCAGTAGTAGGTACCAGAGAAACTTTATGGTGAGGACGTATGCTCCCCCTGCTCTCCCAAAACTTTGCCTTCTCGCTGAGCCTGCTGCGTCCCTGGTTTAATCCAGAATAAGCTGCGCTGTGCTACGAAGTGCACTAACCCATTCAGATACTGTCTTAGATGTGGCAGGCTGCAGTGCATCAGAGTATTTTGATAAGCATCATGTCTCCTTGGAAACTACTACTTAGCAGTAACTTGACGCTACGTTTGGAGTGTTATGATTAATTTAAGCCTTGCTTCTGCAAAGACGCATGGTATGGGCCTCCTCCTGCAGAAGTGAGGAGTCTCGTTGAGCTTATCAGAACAGCTCGCGTGTTTGAAAGTGTCCCTGTGGGGTTTAGGAGTTCTTCTCTGAATCTCTTCAGGCTCTGCTTTAAGCTCGTTGGTTATAAATCTCACTTGTTATCCTCAGGTATATTTTTAGGAGTCTGTTGTCTAATTCGATATTTTAAAAGCATTTCTAAAAAGCCTACCTCTACAGTTATGAATAAATATAAAGCTCCTTCTGAGGCCATTAAATAGTATTTTAATTAGGCTGGCAAAATTGCTTTTGGCTTGTCTTTAAAGTCTTTAGTATCTTATTTCTATTAACAAAGTGGTAATCAACGTTAAATTCTAAAATGTAACCAAAGTAGGTCATATTTTTATTAACTGGAGATAGATAATGAATGTGCCCTATATAAAGATTTGGATTAAATCTTCTGAGATGTTGAGGATAGTGTTTTAATTAAGGTAATCCTTATTTGCATCTAACAAACACTATTGCTGCTTGGAAATTTAAGACCTTAGTGATGCATATTAGTGCATTACCTCAACAAATCTAATAGAGATTTAATACTTGTATTTGAAGTAGCAATCTGTCATAAATTAACAGCATTTGCATAATAAATTTAAACCATGTTATTCTTTGCAGAGTCCTATATAATTAAGGAACACATTCAACATTAAAATTTTGTAATTTTTATAGAGCTAGGAAGGTGTACTTTGTTGTCCCTGTTAAACTAGTCCTTATTTTCACCTGCGTGTAACATAGAGAAGTCCAGCTATTGCAGCAGGGTTACACATGCGTGCTAAGTTTCTCCCTGACCCCCCAAGTATTTTGGGCCGCTTGGCATAAAGAATGGGACTCGGCTGATTTCAATGAGAATGGGCTTAGAAGTGTAAGGCATTTTTACCTATTAAATAACATAACCGGAGGCTTTTACATTGAATGCAGTCTGAGCATCCTTTGTCCATGAAGGCCTTATCATTCCTTTGATTTCTAGGTTGCGTTACCTAATTTTTGAGCTCTGCCACTGTACTAATCCGCGGGAGTAACAACTGCAAAGCGAAGCAGAGGGACACCTTCTCGCGCGCCGCGTTGCTCTCGGTGTGTGTTGTGACGCCAGGGTTAGCTGGTGTTTGAGTAAGAGTTCTTGAAATACCCTTCTCTGAGTTATGAGAAATGCTAATTTTTCAACTCGGCAAAAGCTTAGCCTGAGAAATAGCATTTGGGGTGCGCGGGGATCCTGTCTGCCTCAGCACTCGTTCCCTGAAAGCAGCCAAGGGAATG
>VZTL01077300.1:11569-24362 GCA_013400535.1 Scopus umbretta | reverse complement strand
TAAAACAAACAAACAAAAACTCCATATAAATTTGCAGACCAGCATCTTCCTGTCCAATTTAAGGATACTTAAAAGATTTGGAATTAAGACTTTAAGAACACAGTTCTACCCTTACTCCAACTGTGTTCCCACTGAAATGAAGTGTTTTGTCTGAATAATGACTCCAGAATTGGGCCTTTAGCTTTCCAAGCACATCTTACTCCCTTAAGAAGAAATATAGTTCCCCTGTAATGTCTTTTCTTTCTTTCCCATATGTGGGGCAGTTCTGAATTATGGTATGGGATGATATATACAGTAGAGTGAATAGATTCCTGTAGTACCATTGGTAACACCAGAACCAATATTCTGCCTTAGCTAGAAAGAGTAAGTGGGAAATAGCTTGTAAAATGCATGCTAGATATAGAGTTAAAATAAACGTAAATGACATTTTGGGAGAAAAGTGTAGAACAGTTTATGATTGATAAGGCAGGATAACCTAACAATTTTCCAAAGGAATCAGTACACTTAAAGGGCAAGTGTAGCACGGCTAGCTACTACAAAATAGACCTGTGACTCTCAGCCTTGGGTAACTACTTCCTACGAGCAGAGGGTTTGTTTATGTCTGTGAGACAATTCTCCATTTGTTATGTACTCACAGACTTTAATAGGGGTCTTGCCATCTAATTCATATGTTCTCTCCACTGCAGCTCTTTAAATGTGGGGCTCCCCTCTGCCATCTTATCCCCATGACCTGACCTACCCAGCCTCTGTAACCTTAACAAAAATAATGAAAAGCCGAGAATCAGGTCCATAACGAGACTTCGCATTTTTTTAGGGACTTAAGTTAAGAAGGGTTTGTGTTGCTGGGAGAACAATGAGACCCCCTGCATTTTAACCAATAGTTTCTTCTGCCTACTTCCTGTCCAATTTTAGGGTTATTTCCTCTCAGGTTACAAATCCCCAATCTCATACTTACTTGCTCCATTAAGCAAACTGTTTTAGTCACACTGGCCACAAACTCCTGAAGATGCTCTTGTTTTGGTTTAGCTTGCACCTGCTAGGAATTAGCTTGAACTAAATCAGAATAGATTTAAATTAGAAATCCCAGTCTGCACAGCCTCTGGTACTGGCTTAATTACTTACACTAAACAGAATTTCTACTTAGATAGCCCGGTTTTGTAAGTAGAGAAACTCATAAAAGAACTGGACTAACAGTACTGGCTAATTCCGAGTAGGTAGCAGGCCACTTCTCATGCTCTCCCACTGCACCTGGTCTTGACATGTTTTATGCCTCATTTTCCAGTCCTGGCATCCCTTCAGCAGCGACTGCCTCTTAAAAGTGTACTGTGCCAAACCATGGGGTAGTCTGCAAGTGTAACCCATGGCGACCCAAAAATGGAACCAGACTCAATTCCCCTTTTTGATAAAATTAGGAATTCAAGTTTACAGCATCAGAGACTTTAGTGTACTATCCCAGTGCACCACCAGTTTCCCACTTTGTACATTTCTCTTTATACAGAGGGTGCACGTATGTGCAACGTGTTTTTCTGGTTTCTTATCTCTCCACCCAATTCAGAAAAACTTGTACCTGAAACAATGCTTTTAATCCTATTTTCTACCTTGCTCGTATTTTATTAACCTTTTTAAAAATCCAAACAGTATCAGTAGCAATTTGTGTGCTGTCCAGCAGCTATTTCTCAGAAGTAAGATTAAATACAAGGTACAGTATTTTTAATAGCTTTCCTAACAATGTAAATTACAATTTGATATCAACTTCACTAAGTATCAGTTGCAGGAGCTGAATTTGACACTGTGTGGGATATAGTCATAAAACTACTGCCAAACAATGTTACATTATTTACAGTAAAACTGACACGGTCTAACTTACTTTTAAATTAGTTCTGTGGCTTTGCTGACTAAAAATCAGGCACTTTTGTCAACTTTTTGAGATACGTTGAGAAATATTTTTTCAAATTTGAAGTAAACCGTTTTAGATTTTGATGTTCTTAGTTTCTCAGTGATCAAGAAATGGATAGTTGTAAAATGTTCTCTTTAAACAATACACAAACATTTAATAAGCTTAGGTAGTTCATTTACTGTCTGAAGGATCTAACTTTGCAAGAGGGTGATGCTGGGAGGGACAGCATTGTGGCACCACTGTACAGACGCTCCTTGGTTTTTTGCATTGATCCTGTGCCTTCCGATGCCTTGGTACGCTTGCAGGAGTCAGAGAGCATATGTACCGGCAAACTAAAGAACAGGCTTTCCTTTCCAGAAGGAAACTACTACTGCTACTACAGTTCCACATACTATCTTTCAGAACCATCCAGACAACACCTGTATCAGCAGGATATCAGTCATTACAAGCCTTAGACAGATGCTATGTAATAGAATATTTGCATTTTAGACCGAAAGGGGAGTGGGGGCAGAACATGCCCAGGAAATCAAATCCTGAAGAGCTTTTTCAGAAGTCAATCCGACTTTGCTTAAGGATAGCATGACCCAATTTATTAGTAGTTATTTATAAGAAATCTGAGTTATGCATACTCTACTATGCTTACCCCACTCTGTACAGGAATGTTGGGTATCTTCAAGAAGTGGGCGTTAACACTGTTCTTGGTTCAATAACTGCCACTCAGCACGGATACTGTAGATACAGTGTCATCTGTTTTTATATAAGCTAACATCTTCTGTTGCTCATATTCAACTTGTATTTTACAACAGCACTCCTCAAACAAGTGACCAAAAGACACAAATGAGGACAGCCAAAAACTAAGAACTTTCAGAAGTTTCAATGATGTTAGGTCCTTACAAAGTCGGTACCTTTAGATCACTTCAAGGACACAACCATACAGAATGCAGCCTCTCAGGCACATTCAGATCCAGTTAGTCTGTGCACTGTTTGTCTGAGGCACACGTGATGCACCTGCTCTGCACCACAGCTCAGCCACTGAGGACTGGGGTAGTAATGCCTAGTGTGCAGCTTCATGCCATGTGAAAAAGTGTTTACTATAAATAATTCACATGGTGGCCAGCTAGTTTTATTCCATCACAAACTGACACTGTCTAAAGCAAACATACATAAATGGTATCACAAACTGGCTCCAACAGAAGCCAGCAGCCTGCTGAGGTATGGCCTGCTGTACAGAAACCCTTGAGAAAGCTGCTGTACAATGAGTTTACCTATCTTGTGCTAGCAGTATGACAAGGTTTTGTCCCAGAAGCACTCTTGGCTAGTCTGGCTAGACCCTCACCTCCTACTTGTTGGGTAAGACAGTAAGATTTAAGGAACTTACTGTTCCAGTAAGAATCTCTTTAAAATGGCCTTTGTTTGGTAGTCCAGATTAAGCAGATCTGACTGTCCCCAGTTTGGTCTCTGAGCTACCCTGGGATCACACAGCAGCCCATCAGTGTCGGCACATATCATCAACTTGGAAATGAAGCACTTTTACCTCCTCCTGACACTATAGATCAGAAATACAGTTCAAGCACTCTGAAAAATTCCCAATTTTATCATCCATTACAATGAGGGTCAAATTGTTACTGAAGGTCTCATTTTTCCATGCCATCTTGTTTTAAATACAATCTTGATGCTTTTAAAGACTTGTATTATTGCTGAGGTTTAGAAATCCTATAATAAGAATAACGTTTTTTATTTCAATGATTTTTCAGTATTGTATCCTTCTGGAACCTAATGTTTTTATATGGTAAGCACACACCTTCTGACATTTTGTTATAAATGTATTAAAAAAATAAAAATTTAAATATTTTCATTGGTTTCTTTGCCTGCAAGAAAACCACAATCTCAGACCTGATAAAAACAAGGTATTTTGAACAATAGGGAGGGTTTTTTGTCTTTTATTGGTGCTGAAAGGAATAACTGGTTGATGCAAACAAGATAATAAAATTTCAAGGCTCAAATGATCCTGTGCAGTCCATTTTTTTTCGTTTTGTCATGTGGAGTGTGATGGCACTAACAGAAATCTGACTCTAAGAGGCAGCCTGGTGGGTGGTCAGGTGTGGTCCCCCTGTGCTACGCCTGTTCTGGTGAATCTGCAGAAAATAAAGGGTGAAAGAAATGAGTGGTTTTAACTCTTCCTCCACCTTGGCCTCTACTGCTCAGACATCCCCCTGCACAGACACACCCCGTTCAGTTTTCAAGGTGTGCAACCTTCACGCAAGCATTCACAGTGCCTGCTGGAGGCTGCAAGCCTGAACCCTGCATCCCGCAGCAAGTCCACACTTTAAGTACGAGGATACCCACTCCGCATTGGATTCTGCTAGGATTTAATGCAAGACCACTTCACAAGAACAATTTCTCATTATGCAGTTGTACATACTGACATCTCAACAGTCATCTAGTCCCTGAACTACTGGAGACCAGGTTTTCATCTATATACTGTCCAGTCAAAGATAATTAAAAAACGTAACACTCCCCCCATACATATGTCCTTAAGAAATCCAATGATTTAACAAAATGTCAAGGAAAACTAATAGATTTTACTGGTTCAGTCTTTCTGAACAGTCCTCAAAGTCCTTTATAAAAGCCCATAGGGAACCCCACCTTGAAGCGTTTACTTTTTCCAGAAGCAGAAAGGAAGAAATCAGTGGAATGCAAGTGATGAAGGAAGAGCACAGTGCAAAAGTTTCTTGTCATTAGCTCAGGAAGGAACTACTCCGTCTTGTGAGACAGGACATTAGAGATGGATCTCGGCAGCTTTCTCCATTGTTGTACAGGTGATTTTTTGTTCTGCATTCTGATGCTACTATAGCATTAAACTTTGACAGACTTCACTTTCCAGTCGTGGACTCCTAGCACGTGCCTCTCCTGCAATACCTAATCTATTTTCCGTTGTTAAGTTTCCGCTATTATGTGAGCAGCTCACAAGTGGGTTCCCCTCAATGAAGTGCTACAGAACCACAAGGTAAAACACAATCATTTCCTGGACAGTTTGCATCTTCCAGACATTTAACTAAGAAGAACAAGTACAGAAAATTGTAACTCCTTCCTGCTTTCTCTAGCCCAGGAGTTGTAGTGTAGGCAGCCCACAGCTGCCTGTTGGTCAGCACTATAACTGCAATGCCATCTGCCTCTTTGGCTATTGTACAGACTCTCTTGGCAAAGCACCTATTAAAATACAAACCCCCCAATCCCACTGAAATTCATGCTCAGAATGCTGCTGAAACTGTTATTCTTCTAGCCCTTTTCTTTGACTATTTATTACTTTGATGTACCAAATCTCCTTGCTGCAGCAAATTCAAGTTGCTCATCTACATTTTCATGGCCTTTCAAAAGACATGCTTTTACCCTCTACTGTTGTTTTTGACTACTCCAGATTTCCCATCCACCACTCGTAAATCTGTAAGTCCTTCACATTTACTTCCATACTTTTCCTGACATTTCAGGAAGGCTCCAAGCAGTAATTTGTGAAATAAGTGAGCGGGGCTTGCTAGGAAGACTGGCAGGAAACCAACAAACCTCTTTCTCATTTTTACATAATGACAGATTTAACAACTGCTCCTCACAACCATTAGATGTAAACGGGAAGAAAAGTGCATTAATTATAGGTAGGATTAGAAGAAAAAGAGAGGAGGAAAAAAAAATATTGGAGGATAGTTACACATTGGGTCTATGTACCCAAGATGATCAGGGAATCTCCGTCAACATTTAATCTGGACCAGATATTCATTCCCTCTCCCTCCTCCCCTGAACTCCCCAAAGCCCCCTTATACATCTGATGCACGTTTTGTGCTGTTGCAAATCACATGAGCTGCTGAGGTTATGCTCAACCCTACACATGCTGCAGCGCCCACATCCATACCATTGCCTCTCACACTGAGAGGGGCTTTTCCAACCTATGAACCCAACTCATCTGCCTTCGCTGTTTGTTATGTCCGCTCACCCTCCTCCTGTCTGACTCACAAATTCTTCAAGGCAGAAGACCGTGTCACTGTCCTGTCTTTTACAGAGCACCCAGCACTACATCACCAAGGAAAATGGTTCCTAGGCACCAAGAACCATCTAAGCAGTCAACTAATCAAAAGAGATTAACTGTATGAGAAAGCCTTCCTGTGTGCTTTAAGGGATAATTGAGATCATCATATAAAATAAAGGGACATCTTCCCCATGTTCCTATTAACATACTAGCTTTCCTGTCTGTAAATTGCGTAATTCCTAGAAAACAGCACCTGCTTACTCTGTTCCTCTGGAAACATCCACAAGCTTCACATTCCCTCACTTCCCACATGAGCATCTTGTACTCACCAACATACACTTGCACGGTTTCCACCACTGCCAAGCCCTCTCTTTCCCTTTTGTAAGTAAACCTTTGATGTCTCCAACACCAAACTCAGCAGAACAACTCCAAACTGCTTCAAGTTTTTTTGCAAGAGCTCTGCTAAAGCTCCTCGAGTCATGGCAGCATGTGTCCAAAGTAAACATACTGCCTTAAAAGTCCCCCACCTATTTGCAAATGTTTTGACTCTTCCAAATCCCAGCAACAAGATGCGTCAGCCCGATGAGCTCAATAGAGACCTTAATGTGATCCTGAATGCCATACTGTCATTAGTATACTGAATATTGATATCTGACCGCTTTCCACCCTGCTAAAATGGAATTTGCCTCACAGATAGATACATTAAACACTGTATTAGCTAGTAATGATATAAATCCTTCTGCCTTAATGATACAAAACGGAGGATGATAGCTAAGACACTGCAGCGTTAGACCAGAGAAAAAAGAGCTGCCTGTAGGAAGGACAGTAACATGTTTGTAAACTGGGGGGACCCACACCCTACGTTTAACCTGTGAGTCCACAAATGCCTAGCAGAATGACTCGCACAGAATTCAGGATGCAACTATGGTAAGAACTGCTCTATTCCACAATACTTCTGTACTTTTAAGATTCCGGATGACACAGTAAAAACAACTGAAGGGGTTTCCAATGCTGCCACAGCATTGCATGCTACAGCACCTGCACAGGCAGTCTCTGAACACTTTGGTATTTGAAAGAAGTGACATGGGAGTTCAGAACCTGAAATCACCTAATGGCAGTACATTCCAAACGGATCCCACTGCAATGAACAGAAAGATGAGCATGATGAGGGGAAGAGGACGTCTTTCCACATCAAATGTAATTAGGTATCTTTGTTCTCATTAAAGAGGTTCCTGAACTGCTACATTAGCAGAAGACTGTCAGCTTGAACACTGTGGCCCTGCTACAATTTGGGTCACATCCGCACTACATTTTCAGGTCTAACTAGGTATAATTATTACTTTCTGTGTGTTTGGCGGCAACAGGTTCTTAAATACCCTTTCAAATGCCAATCCAGAATTTTGAATACCCAGCAAAATCCAGCTGGATCTTTCTCTGCAATTAAAAACTTCTCCTGAAGTCAACTGTCACACTGTCACCAGCTTCAGCAAAGAACATTTAATGTTTTATATTGCTTAGTAAGGACCTTCAGGATATCAAGGAACAAAAGGCAGTTGCAAGGTCTGCAAGACACCAACTGAAAAAAAAATAAAAAATCCTAGGCCTCGCATAGTGCCAAGCACTATGCTAGATGAAAGGTGTATCACACAAGACAAACTAATTCTCAGTATGCAGCCTCGTCCATTATCTCAGCCCCAAAATAAGACTGTTATGAAACAGGTATTTAAACTCTATTTTCTGTCACTCCTTAGTTACATATAATTTCTCTTTTCCACATTTGCCAAGAAAGCTATTTATAGCCACAGAAAACTCAGTCTTTTAATAAAACGTGCCTTGTATTCCACAATAAGGAGGACTTCATGCTGTAGCTACTTTATTATTTATTAGATTGGTGTTTTTGGAACTCTGGCGTTTTTGAACTCATGATTGCTTACCCTGGTGAGATCCCTCTTGCCCACAGCTGACCTTGAGTGTCCTTCCACCTCACTGCAAAAACCTCAGCCTCACCGAGGTTTGTATGTTCCAATGTTAGAGCAAATTAGAAGCTGTAAATGTACCATTTATTATACAGTGACAGAAAGAAAAGCTGAGCCTGGTTAAACGCTGGGCAGTGACTCCATACCCAGTATAAGAGGTTCTTGTCCAAGCCTGGATTCCCAGGGGCTGACAATTAGAAGGTCTCTGACCACAAGACCAGACAAGTTCAAAAGCAGCTTCCAAATGACCACAATGGAATGCAAAACAAACAGACAAAAAATCCTCTCCAAAACCCCACTGCTTTTAAACCAGAGTTTGACGTATTTTTAAAGAGAGATTGTATGCATGCGCCATACTACAGGAAGGGACTATACAGAGCAACCCAGAAAGTGCCACTCAGTCCTATGTTTGGCTTGAGGACAGGGGAAAAGTACAGAATTTCTTCTGCTTCTGGGTAATGATTATTTACAAGTGCAACATAATTATATGTTTAGGACCTTCAGTTTATTCTTTTAAAAAAAAATTGGTATTTTTATTCACATTTTAAACAGGGACAGAACTGGCACTTACTAGCAGAAACTCTTCAAGTATGAACAGCTCCCTGTCAAGGCTCTAGGTAAGGAGACTGTACTTAAAGTGGGAACGAGGGGGGGGTGGGGGTGGTAAAAAAAGGAATGGAAAGAGGAGATACTTGATCTGCAGACATACTATAAAGATATGAGAGCATCTAAAAAGGAAAATAAAACAGCAACAAAAGAAAGTTAAGAACATTAAGGAAAGATTAAATAGCCCTTAGTTATTTGGGAAATATTCCATAGTATGTACATTGCTGACTAGTTTTGTTGGTAAGAAGCATGACTACACCTTGCCTTTAGTTTTAGAGATGCATTTTTATTAAACCATATTTTAATTACAATTATTTGATTAGCTGTTGCCCAGCCAACCTAGGGAATGCAAATACAGACTGTCTCAAAAAGAGAGTCATAGCTCTCAGCTTTATAAGGGAGGTAAACAATGGAGCAGTGTATCTAGTTCCCAGCTAGAGGCAGAGACACAAGCGGAATATTCTCCCCGTAAGCAAAGGGATACAAGCAGCAGCATCCAAGAAAGCAGTAGGAAGCTGGCAGTGGATATAAGGCATTGCATTGATCTGAACAGATGATCTCCTGTGAGAAAATACCTTTCTTTATTCAGACAGACTACATGGCTTAGCTGACTGACAAATACGAAAATGGTGGCATTCTAAATGGGGACATGTTGTGCCATCAAGGGAGGCTTCAAAGAAAGAGAACGGGCTAAACAGCACCTAAAAGGGCCATGTCGCATCCTGACTGCAGAACGCCTGTTGATACCTGATGACTGCCACTGTGGAACAAGGAACATGCTGCCAACCGCATCTGTACACTAGCGTATCTACAATGGGTAATTAGAGGAGTTCAACTCTCCATAGTGCAGCCCTGAGACTAACTTGGTTTAGGAAGAACTGCTTAGATGATCCGAGGTGCTGGTGCCCCTTTTGAAGGGAAATGCTATTTATACCTCTACCCTGCTGTTCCATTCATATCATCTATAAACATCAAATACAAACCATAGCCTGGCAGTGCAGACATTGCACATTAATACAGTAAGAGACTGGCCTTGAAGAGCTTCCTGTCTGTGACAAGTACAGAAGAAAACATACAGAAATTAAACGTTTTGTCAGTACAGTCCCATGAAATCTGTAGAGCAGAGCGCCTTGCTCTAACAGACATAAAGCCTATTTTGTACTGAAATATGAAGACATAGTCCTTCCTAGATTTTTCTCTGCCTTCTTCCTTTTTTAAAGACTTTTTTGGATGTATATTGCAGCATACAAGCGAAGATACTGCAAAAGAAGGTGAAAACATAACATTTAAGATGGAAGTTGACCTTACAGTTAATTTATTCTGCTGTGCAAGATAGAGGGAACTGCTAGTTCTGTTGAACACTAGTCAGTATTATGCAAAAAGGGAGGGGGGGGGGGAATCTAAAATCTTGAAATCTAAAAAACCAAAATTTAAAAAAAAATTGTTTAATACATGAGGGAGAAGAGATGCAAATTCCCTAGCATTTTCATACAAAACAGAAACACATACTAAGCCATAATAATGCAACATACTAGCACAGTTTTCAACACAAGACCATAACATATTAACATGCTACCTCCACCAAGAACTTCATCCTTTACCATGCTATGCCTACAGACTCAGGATTACCATTTTCTAATGACACACAGGCTACACAAAATAACTTTTCTATTATCTCACTGCACTTTCCCCATGCCTCATCAGTGCCTTCAGATGAAGTTTTGGTTTTATGCTTCAATTCCAGAATCATAAACTTTATATGAAACATTTTTGTTGTTCTCTTTTGTCCTAGAGAAGTGCAAGTGCTTGCCTAATTCTGGGAGACTTCCTGGCTTGCTTTCCTGTTAGCCTCTGAAACCTCTGCTTTGCTCTCAGGATAGCCTGCCAGGTCAACAGGGCACAAAGGAGGTTGGAGGAATGAAACTGCCACTGATTTTAAGCAAGGCTGAGGCTTAACGGGGAGCTATGCCAACCAGGTCACTTAAGGAACCATCACTTAAACTCTCTGAAGAGAATGAAACTGCTAGATTTGGAGTCCAAAGACCATTTTAATCACTCAGATAAGAACACACTACTGGAGACACACAGGAACAGAGATAGCTGTGTATGAGGCAGCTGAGGCAATCCGTGTCACTTAACACAGGCGGTATGACAAACCTTTTTCAAAGGGGGGGTGTGTTAAAACAAACCAGGGATGACTAGACTTCAACATAAAAATCCCTCCCCTGAGTTTTCAGCCTTGCCTGTATAGATAAAAACAGAATTAACACTAACTTTAACAGAAAACTGGGCTTTGCAACTAATACTTTCCTTTTATCTCCCACTGCCCTCTCCCTTCTTCCCCCTAGGACAAGGAAAGCTAATAAATGCTAGCCATAACACAGAAAGGTATCTTAAAGGGGGGCAGAACCCACAAAAAAATCATACATACTGTTTGTTTTTTTGTCAGTCAGCACAACTTGAAAAATAGCTGTTTAGACTTATTTCAGTATTTGTAAAGTCACGTATTTACAAGAAAAAAAACAGTTCTACAGCAAATTAGATCTAAAAGCAACTAAGCTTCAGTAATACTAAAATAAAGAAACAAAAAAATTAAGCCTTTTGTTCTATACTCTACAGAAAGTGGCTATGAGTGCTCAAAACATTTCTTCCTCTTCATAAGCTTTCCACTAAAAGACCATCGGATAGAGGCTCCGCTCACAGGAAACAGACTATGGAGAAGTATTACAGAGAACTCTTAACAACATCAGCTGAGGAGGTAAGAGACCCTAAATGCTACTGTGGTTTTAAAACACCAGGGGCACAAACATTCAACACTAAAGCCACCGTCTTGGTCCTTAGCTTACTTAGTACAACATCCCAGCACACCAGGATACACACGTGGCAAAATAGCAGGCAAAATTATACAGTATGAGTATTTTTTTTCATACCAGTTCACTACCCATGTGTGTGGTTGGCTTCCTCAGTCTGAAAGTCACACAGACATACTCAGCGCATGAGCTTTCGCTTCTGAAGTCCCACTATTACCTCTAAAACAAACCAGGCCTCTAAGCCAGCCGAAGTTCGTTCCCTCACACAAACCTGCGGACTGGAAGCAGGTGTTGACACGACTTATTTTATGTAGAAAACAACCAGGCTCACTAGGAGGTGCAGACCTGCCAGGGCTGCAGAGCCAGCGGGTGCAGCAAGGCCAGCCACAGCCAGGCGGGAAAGGCCACCGCGGCCAGACGGCTGAGGGCCCGCCAGGCGCGCCCCACGACGGCCGCCCGCGCCGCCCTGACTGGAAACCGCTCGAGAGCTCGACGCGCAGGGCCGCCCGCCGCGGCGCAAGCAGCTCGGCTCGGCCAAGCCAGACCAGCGCCCCCATCCCCGCAGCGCAACACTTCCCCGGCCTGGCTTACGGCGGCCTTCCCGCGGCGCAGAGGCTAGCNGCCCTGGCCACCCGGCCGCACCGCTGCCCCTCCCTCACCTTCTGCGGCAGGAGGCTCGGGGGGAGTCAGTTTATTACCAGTTGATTCTGGATGCACGCACGGCCCTTGCCACTTAAGCGAGGGATGTGACCATCAGCCCTTCGCTGTAAATGACTTTGCAGTTGTCTGCGAGGTAGGCACGAGATTGTGCACGTAGGCCTACAGTACAGCCACTTCAACTGTTCCTAGAAATACTGCAGTTCAGAAGAAATACGACATTTTCAAGTGCCGCAGCAAAGCCTGTTTGTCTCTCCCTCCCACCCCATTCATCACTGCAGCTTGATTTACTTGCTGATTCTCAGGGTTGAGAATAATTGGTTTCTTAGATACTCTAACATGAAGCAAGCAGCCACTTTATGGGAGTACAGACACAGCAGTGTCCATCAGCCTTCAGAAGCAGGAGTCCAGTGAAATGCAGCACCCACTCTTCCAAAGCACAAGTGCAACGCTTCGCCTGGAGAGCGATGTGCAAGGCAAGAAAGAGCAGAGGCTGCAGAAAATAACAGGAGCGAGAGATGAAACCCACAACAGGCTGCTGCTGCTGCAGTACATTACACAGTCACGCTTCAGCAAAACGCTGAGGAAGAACAGGTTACATGGCCAGCCTCTAGCATGTAACTGCGAGCTAAGATACCCTGGGACTGTGCCCACACCACTGCAAAGAGCACTATCAGACCTGCAATTGTGGGGCTTTGCCTTTGCATACAGGAAGATAATCAGCTCTCATTCTTTCATTAGTGCCCTTGTCCACAAGAGTCATCTTTAGGGCTCTCAAATCCTAGACAGAATCCTGCTGGGGGAAAATTAAAAAAAATTTAAAAAAAAA
>VZTL01077300.1:0-10693 GCA_013400535.1 Scopus umbretta | reverse complement strand
GAAAAAAAAAAGTGGGTCATCTTCACGACGGCCTTTCAAAACAAAAACAAAGCCCTATAGCCATGTATATATGTAATCTGTATCTATATATCAAAAATACAATTTATATTTTTTTTTTTTAATATGTGTGTGTGTATGTGTGAAAAAAAACATGGTTTTAATTACTGAAGTATCCAAGGATTTGCTGCCTCTGAGCCTTTATCTGCTGTATCTCGGTCAAACCTCATAAGGCTGCATTTGAAATCACACTGCGCTAAGGAAACAAATGATTAAAGCAGAGCAAAGGAGTCAGGGGATTAGTTTATTCTGCATGGCCTTGAGCAAGTCCTTTTTAGCTCTGAGGCCCTAATCTTATAGTGAGCCTGGAACACATGAAGCACTTGATCACCTACACAAAGCACACAGTTTTTCCTCATCTGAAAAATGGGGATAACAACCCATACCTCTCTCTGAGAAGTGTCTTAATCATTAATCTGCATTAAATGCTTAGAAATGTGAAGTTTTAAAATTATTAAGTACCAAACCAAGTAAGTATTTTACAACGCTATCAGAGTCAATAAGGTAGAATGACGACACAGGCACCCATTGTATTCGGCTCACAATCGTCCCTGGAAAAATCTAACACTAGGAAGCTGTAATAGTCTCTTCCCCTTCTAACGACCAACTCTAACTACAAATCAAATAGAATACAAAAGATGAGTGACTAAATTAATTAGTCCTGAACTGCATCCAACTGAGGCCTACACAGAGCAGTTTCAAAGGGACTAATGAACGAGAAAAGCTAGCCCCAAGATCTCAGTCCTCAAATTGCCCAGCCTTCAGACAAACAGTACCTGTTTTGCAAATAAAGGAACAATTCTTGCAGCTGCCACAACTTAGAAAACACCCTTTAAATTAAATGCAAGACATGTCCTTCATTAGGGCCATGACAATTTCGCTGTCCTAAAAGTATTACTCATTCTGTGTATTGAGCATGAAACACTTTGTTGCCTGCCTGGTTTTTATGGTAGGTGCCAAGTCTACATCAGTCTTACAAGCACTTGTCACTTTTTGTACTAGTTTTCCATTTCACTGCATGTATGTGTATGGTGTACCTTATAACATCCCAAGGATTTTTATTTCCACATGAAATAGCTGCATTGCAAGTCCTTACTCGAACTAAGCATGATCTGAAAATGCACTAGAAATTTAAAAGTGGATTCTCAGCCCCCTCTTGTGGATTTGGGGTGTGATTACTACCAAGTATTAGTAAAACTTTCCATACAATTCAGAGCTACAGAAAAGTTATTTTTGCACCAAATCCACAACAGGGAAGTTAAATGTGAATAGCCAAATGTTGTAGTTATGATTATTTTTAATACCTGACTAAAACCTGCATCTTTAGTGCAAGCATCTCTTGTGCCACATTAAAAAAATCTGTCAGTTTTGCACTGGCTTTTACACAATATATGAACTATAATACTATTAGTTCAGTGTTAGCAGGGGATCCTGCTTCTACTAAAACATGCATCTATGCCTGCAGGCCTAGTCAGGGTCAAAGCTTTTGTCATTTAGGAAGAAAACTGCCTGTGGTGGCCGCACAGAATAAGTTCCTTCCAAGAGAAAACAGGATTCTTGCTCTGCTTATTAAGATGCTAGTAGCCAGAAGCTCTTCCAACTCGGCACATCATGGCAATGCTTCTGTCAGGTCTGGGAACAAACAGGGGTCTGAATGCTGCTACAAGGTACATGTGTTTTTCTGATAAAGTGGCTTTCCTCCCCATGTGTATGCTCACAGTAAAATGCCCTGTGGAAGAGGACAGAGATAGAAGTACTTTTTTGTTGTTGTTGTTTTTGTGCACATATATAAGGAATGGCCAGCATCACCCTACAAGCAGCTGTTTTCAACACAATTTACAGATTGCACAAGGTTTTTGACTCTAACCTGAAGAATTCACAGAAGCCAAGGACTACTGATACAGACACTAAATTCTTCCAGTTACACATGAACAAATCTTTCCCCAAGTCACCCAGATTCATAAATACACCTATATTCTGTATGTACCAACATTTAATGAGTGGTGTGACTTCTGTGATAACACTCAAACCATTACATGTGGGGAGCGTTTGCTTCAACGTAACAGCTTCCGGCATGTTTTAACCAAATCCTCAAAGCAGCTTCAGTGCCTGTCTAAATACATAAGCATAACCAGCAAGCATCAGTAATGTTGATCACACTCACAGTGAATTAAAATATGCACCAGCTTTCCTGAGCACATCCATCAGATTTTGTTCCTCTAAGGAGGTGCTAAAATATGCTCAGCATTCCAGCCTTTTTATTTTTTTGGACGGTGGCGATACAGTTACCACTCCAGTACATTGAAAGTTAAGATGTTTTTCCACACATGCAGATAATATGATTCATGTTAATTGCAACAGTTCGGTTCTGGAAACACAGTTCTGCAGATAGGCTAGCGACTGCATCTAGCCTATGCCCTTCGCTTTCACTACACCCACCTCTGAGAATCTCAATAGTCCCAAGTCTCACAGTACCAAAAGGGTTTAAAAAGGATACCTCTCAGTCACCATGCCTACTATCTACTGCAGGGTCCACATATCTTCCACATATGTAACACTGATAACAAAATACAAATTCCCATCAATGTGAATTTCTTCCCTTTGGCATTTTAGCAAATTTACCTGCTTTATTTTTTTCTTAGGAAGTATGATTCAGGCATATACATACAAGTTATCTTTGAGAAAGTTAACACTAGACATTGAAATACTGTAAATTCAGTTGTGGTTTTGTTCTATCTTACTTTTTCAAGCACATGAGTTGTAACATATTGCTGTCTGTTAGTTCTGTGTTCCCTTTGGAACACTGTATGCTGCTGTTAGATCCAGAATCATTTGTGCAGTTAAATGCAAAGCATCTTCTGAAGCTATTCCTACTGCAGAACAGCAGCAGCAGCTCATGTGTTCTGCGTCAGGCCACGAGCAAACACAGGAGGCAGCATCTAAGTTTTTTCTGCTGTGTTATGTCCTCCAGGAGAAGAGAAGCTATACAGTGCAAGCCTTATGCATTCAGACTTGCACAACTGTCTCTGTGCCTTTTTTTTTTTTTTTTTTTTTTTTTCCCCCCCCCCTCCATAAAGGGCCAAACCTTTACCATTTAAAAGGCTTGGCCATATTATTGTTCCCTTTACAATTGTACAGCTTATGTTCCCAACATATAACAAACAGATTTGTGCCACCATACTTTCTGTGGGCTAGGATCAGTGTATCAAAAATAAAAACAACCGTTTAATGAAGAGCAACCTATACATTCCAGCAAACTCTGTAAGAAATGAGAGTCTGAAGTTAGGCATCTTAAAAGTACAGTTTTGAAAAGTGAAATCCACAGATCTCAGTAGGAGCTGCAGGGTTTCTGTTCCAGTGAAAAACATCAGACATGTATTTCATTGCTTCCTTACATCTATTAAGTGTTAAGACCTTGGTCAGGAAAATAGTTCTGAAAAACTTAGAAGTATTTCACATGACTTCCAGGTGTATAAATACGACCACACTCTTAGGAAGAAAAAGAGGAAAAATTCCTACTCACCAGAATTAGGTATCATGGTGACAAAAAGTAAAGTAGGCTCCTGCTCCCCCATGGCTTCTTTGTGGCATTCCTTTCACTTTGCTGAAGTTGCTGCTCAGTGGAAATAGGAGTAGCTTTGGTAAGCAGAGTTATCCCTGCGGCTGGCTGACATAATTTAGAACAGGCAGTACATTGATTTTCTATTTCCCTTAATAGGTCACACATACAAAACTGATACACCAATTGATTGTTCATCTAAAGCAGAATTAATTGCACACACATGATCACACACTACAATTTCTGCCAATGTCATTTGGAACGCAACTAAGAAAACCTCAGTTGTGGACGTGTGCTACTGCAGAACAACATATAACTTAGTTAAACTGGCACATTTTATTTAGAACTCCGACGGAATGAGTATAAGGCCACATTTTTTATCATCTAATGCATCTTAGATATCTCCTAGATTTGCAAGTTTTTCAGACTACGGCTCTTTTTCCTTTGTTTCTGGTCAGACTACCATCAGTATGTCACTTCCAGTTAACCTGAATATGTACATTTTCTAATTTCCAGTTACGCCTTTCCAGACTTCAGTCACTGTTTGGCAAACGTCTTTCCAGAACTGCAGCATCCCAGACTCCAGCAGAACATCAGTGCATCATACTTTAATTCACTGGCCATTTCAGTTTAATACTAGCCACAACTTAGACAAGTCTGCGAGCAGCTAAACTGTTTCCTTCTCCCTCTTAAGTGTACTAATATACATATGTTGCTTGACTTGTGATTTCTTTTTGTGCGCTCTGAAGATTATTTCCCATTTTAACAGTGACAAGAGCAAAGCCTAGAAATAGGTGAGTTTAACTCACCTTTATCTACTGTTGGTATAAGGTTTAGTGTCTTCATCCCCTGATATGCCATGCAATAACCAGCAACTCAACTATTTTGTAGCCCCATAACATTATTCAAAACCCCCAAATACCAGAGTTTCACACTGATACAGATGATAACCAGTATGTGTATATACGTATATAAACCCTGTCAGGAATACCTGTCCTTAAGAAAATGTTCCTCTCTACTTCCCCAACTATGTATTTTGAAAACAAAACCAGAAAGGTTTAAAGTATATTTCAGAACAGTCAGTTTACTCTCTGAGCACAATGAAAAAATCCCTCTGCCATAAAAAAAAATACTATGTAAGTTTATTATAATTTAGGAACATGAGTAAAAGGAAAGTATTTTAGGATAGCTTAAAATCCATGGCAATCTCTCCTGTCTTTGTGTTGAAATTTATTGCATATGTGACAGCACTAGGAAGGTCTGACAGAGGTTCTGATTCAATAACAGAACTGAAGAAATAGACAGCTTGCTTGCAGTGGGGATTCCATTCACAGTTTCCCTACAGGAGAGAGTTAAAAGTGAAAGCAGTCAAAACTCTCCGGTATTATTACTAGACAGTAATAATGCAGTAAAAGATAATAATAAATAAAGCACAAGAGTTCCTGTTCCCAGTAGAGTATACAATGATTGCATCGTTATCACTTCCATTGCCATCCATTCCATTATAGGAATGCGTAACTTGAAATAGCATATGCTACACTGCACAGTGAAGTCATAGAGGAAAAAATGGATTGGGTCAAAGAATATTTACATGGAATACCAAAAATACTTACTTCTTCCCCTCAAAATTTTTATTTTTGTTAAACTGAGAAAAGGGATTTGTATGAATAAATTCTACTTTGAGCTAGCATCATATTTTTAAGTTCTGAATGTGGTTCAAAACTACAGGAGCATTTGGATCCAATTCAGACTCGAGCATTTTAAGGTACATCTCCTGCTCCCCCCAAAATACAAACAGATAGTTCTACTCGCTCCATCTACACAGTATTCAAACAGTGTAACAAAGAGCACTACATAAACCAAGCATGACCAATAGAGACCCATTTTTCAGCACTACAATCTATAGACTTTGACATGATAAATTAGATTGAAGAAATACCTTTTCATTTGAAATTTGCATCAGTCCTGTACTAATGGAGATATCAGCAGCAAGATGATAGTCCATCCACAGAACTGCTCCATGACTCTTTCCTTTCCTGGGGAGAGGTGGAGGATCAAAGCCTGTTACTTTATACAATACCGACAGCCTGAACACTGCACCCGTTCCTCACATAGTTTAGGCAAGATTTGTAAAAGCATGAATAACTTGTCTCCTTGAAAAAAAGTTGAAAAGCTGAATTATTTGGTAAACTGGTAGCAACTTTTAAAGTATTTGCAGATATGAAATCAAAAAAAGACAAAGAAGAGTAGAATATGTCATAACTAAATCTGCTCAGAACCACAATCATTTAACAGGCACTCAATAACACGGCATGAATTATCTGGCACAGTTGGGGAGTGTTTCCTTCAGAGACCCCAGCTTCTATTGTTTCTAAATTTTGAGAAAACTTTTACCATATATGCCATCTCACTTCAAGGGTCTGCTCCACAAGGAGCAGAGGTTATGCTAGTGTGTTGCCTGTAAATACAACTGGTGCAAAGGCACAGGGACCCCACGTAGATAGTTCTGGACTTTGTGAAACCTCAAATTTTGTTTCACAAGGAGAAACATAAAATTACAGCAGAGTTTGAGCTACATAAGCTCCAGACAGTTATAAATAACTTTCCCCTGTTTTTTAATTCTTGACAGCATTTCAAGTTTGAACAGAATTAAGTACAACCTGTAGTTAGATTATAATGAAAAGTATCTCAGAAGACATGACAAGTATCAAGATCGTCAGAATTATAGTTAAAAGGAATAATAGTGTGCACTTTATAGTTATTAAACAGAGTAATTTGGAAAGCTAAATAGGAGCTTTTTCTGCAAGAACTCAGCAATAAGGAACAAACAGAAAGATTAAAAACATCCAGATAATGGTTTTATTTCTCTAAATCATAAATTAATCTGTTTAAGTTTTAAATCATTGTAATGTCTAGAAAAATGCTGGTTTTGAAATATAGGCATATTGTCTAAGAAAATACCCTTATCGTTGTAGCCCGTTGTGAATAGCCACAGGAAATTCATGTCAGAGTAACTTCCACAACTTCAGGTTGCATTTTTAAAAACTGTCAAGTATGTTCCTACTAGTTAACTATTATAGTGAACTATACATTATATATATTTTTATATATAAACACACATTATATACATATACACACACGCACAAAGAGCTTGAATATGAGTAAAAAAATGGATTACAACAAGAATATTTATTGCACTGAAAAAACTCACCGTAAAAGATTTACAGAACCTTCTGTGCTGAGACAGTGTTGCGGTACAGTCTTTCTGAAGTCAAATGTCAAAACTTCCTGGGGGTCAGAGAGTGACTTGCACGGATATTCCCACAGAGGGTGAGGTTCTGCTTCCTTGGATTCCCTAAAATTCAGAGAATTCTGAAGAAAGAAGTAATAAAACTATCTGAAAATAATCCAAAGGCAAACAGTCCTTGTTTTCAAGTTAACCGTGTGTCCTGAACCCAGAGTATTTAAGCAATAAAGCTGCAAGAGGGCAGGACCGCACTTCTTAGGCACAAGGGAAAATAGGTACTACACGCATGAACTAATTGCTATGACTATGGTCCTCAACAGTCAAACAGAAATGGGCACTTTCAAAATACGATACATTTAACCTTTCTTCTCCCTTGAGATGAATTCTACTCGAGAACTGCCTGTACTTCTCCACAATGACTATAAAGGCAATTTAAATGGCTAACTCAAATATGGACATCTACAATACAGCTCCAGAAATTGATATAGATAAATCTCACCCTTCATATCTATTTCTTAGAAGTCAAAAAGCCTTTTCATCTTTCAAAAGTACCTGCAAGGGCAAGTAAAGGCAGCAGGATTCATCTATGAACAATTCCCAGATGATTTCGTTTCAAGGTCAGCACAAAATAGTGCAAAGCACTGAAGAGACTGGCAAATGAGAAGAAACATACAACCCCAAAACCCATGCCACAGAAGTCACCGTTTTGGAAGAACTAAATAGCCACCGTATTTACGAAAAGCTAAAACAATGGTGCTCTGCCTAACATGTAAGTTTTTCAACAGTCACTAAATACTTTTTTAAGCCAATTTGAGATTTGTTCTGTTTTGCTGAGACTTGTGCTGAAACTATTTTCAGTCTTCTTACTTTAATCATGTCATCCATAGTCCGGACATCAAAACCTTCACAGGTGCCACATGGACTCCGAATTCTCCATAAGTCCTAAAAAAGAAAAAAGGATTTTGATTTGCTTTACTAAAGGAAATAGGAAATCTTAAAATAATTTTATCTGTATATTGATTAGACATTTGATAACAAGTCAGATAAAGACTCTTTATTATCTACACATTCCTAAACCATTAGAACTACTGCAAGAATCAGAACATAGCGTATTCTCAGAAAATGTTTTGCAAGTCAGTTAATTCTTTAGCCACTATTTTCAATTTTCAACTCCTCTAAAGAATATGCCACATTTCCTACCATCTCTATGCATAGTTTACTTTAGAGTAGGTATGGATTTGCCAAGATTAAACCCTTACAGCTCCCCCATTTCCACTGCCCAGCACTGGTAAGTGCTCCCAGTTGCATCAAACATCTTGCAGCCTATGGGACTACAATACTTCCCCTTGGCACTCCAAAGATTAGTAAAAATCATTGTAGGCACTTCATACTATGCCTCTCACTGACTTTAGCAATCCACTGGACAGACAATGATTCAGTTCAGCTTTTGGCTTTTCTTAGACTGCATTAATGGTCTTTTAATAGAACAAGAACATTCACTAGCTTCAAGTTTATAACAGAATTAATTTCATCAAATTCTTTCTCCTGGATCTAGCTTTTGCTAATTGCTTAACTGTAATGACATATCCCTGTTCTGACAAGACAGAACAGCCTACAGAACCGGTTCTGCAGAATACGCACTGTGTTTCTTCTACCAAGAACGTTGGTAAATGCAGGGGTTATTTTAAATAACCCAAAGACTCTAGTCTTTGAGTCTAGATTCACCACTGAACAAAAAGGAAAAGGTAAAATTAAAGCAATAGCTCTTGGCATAGCCTAATGGCATGAAACACAAGTTAAATGTTTTACCAAAATAGCTATGTGGAATCATCTCTGAACACAACCCTATACACAGAAGTGTAAAACTGAGGTTCAGGTGACATGAATATTACTCTACATTCTGCTAGATTTCTGAATAATCTTAAGTCATCACTCTGCATGCTTCAGTCTCCTCATCCAGAACATCAAGAGAATAATGCTTGCTTCCTTAGAAAATGCTTTGAGTTCTAGGGAAGTAAATCCTCTAGAAAAGAGAGCATGGAATTAAAATGAACTGCTTATTTTAATCTGATTACTGTTGATTAGTTTTAAACATCTGCTTCCTATTACAAGATTCAGATTTACATTATTTACTCAGTATATATTTAAATTATCTACATTTTTGCAGAAAACTGAAAGGTATGTAAAAACATGCAGTGTAGTTGATTAGTGTCAGAGGGAAAAAGAACATACATATTTTCACATGGACAAATGAAAGGCGGAAGTAAGAGAGCAAGGTTAAAGAGCATTCGAATAAGGAAACTGTTAAGGGAGAGAATGTCTCAGACACAAGACTATTCAGCTGGTGAAGCAGACAGAGGGAAGAAAGGAGAGAGAAAAGACCTGGCGTTTTTAACAGATAAACTGAAGGTTATGTTTATGTGAAAATTCATTAGATTATAGGCTTTTTTTAAAATTTCTAGATACGTATATTTTAGTTACACCATTTCAGACTAAAGAGTTCCCTCACTTAAGCTACTGGACAAAACCTTTGCATATTAATTATGAAAGTACTTATTTAATTTTCATTGTCATCACAGGTAAACTCTTCACAATCTTTACTGACCAAGTCCTTAATAACGGCAAAAAAAGTTTCTATCTTTATACAGTTTCTGAAAGGTGACTTTTCAAAGTATTTTTAAGATGTGACTCCTATTATGGTCAAATTGAGAACTGTGCACAGCCTCAAGTGGTTAAAAAAAAGAACATGCCATTATGAATCTTGCCTACAGTTGTATACTCATAAAGCATGATTTTAAAAACTGATATTTTGTAGCATATCTAATTTTATAAATAACCATAATTCTCACACGCTTCAGCACTATCTCTCTAATCTCAAGAAATATTTTAAAACATTCAACCCTTCCATTTTAAATGGTAAAATTACTTGAGTTCATTTTCTGACAAGAGATGGCTGAAATCGCAAAATGCATCTTCAAGATGTCAAATATTCTTTTCTCAGGTGGTAAGTGGAAAATGTATTGAAGTGGACAGTATTAAGATGAGATAAACTTGTTAAAAAATCCTGGAAGAGTACTCAATTTTAAGTGGATTTGTGTAAATATCAAATGGATAGTTTTAAACAATCTCACCTGAAACTCCACAATCATCATGTGCAAAGAAGCAGACTGAGGTAGGACAGTGACATTGCTGGTAAGGTGACTGGTCACAGCTGTCCTAGCATACCAGAAATACAGGTTATGCCACGGCAACAAACTTGTAGTAAAAAACGGCTCTCCCACAAGAACAGAAATCTTGGCAAAGAAAGGAGGAGATAAAAAGCATTATAATAAAGAACCACAGCTCAATAACTCATCTTCAATAGTTGACAATGCAATATAGCAAGTGAAGTCATCTAGATAAAAACTTCTGCTGCTCCATAAAGATTTAATTACTGCATACTGCACATACTGCACAACAGACATCTTTCTGTAGTTCCAGTTAGCAAATTTTAAAATTAATTTTCCTGCAACAAAGTTTGAGAGAAAATATTGCAGTTTTAGGTTGGAAGGCTTTGTCACAGAATTTTGAAAATTTTCATTTAGGATGTTAGTACTTCCAAATAGACTGCAATCTTCTGAGTGGCTTAAGACAGAAGAGCTACAGCCTAGTAGCACATATACAGTTAAACCAGTTTAACTGCCTTAACAGCTGGTGGAGATTATGCAGCAAGGGAAAGCCATACCCTTTCAAAAACAAAGAAAACCTTCCCATAGTCTTTAGTCTCATTTAGTTTTAGTGGGACAAGGTCTGAACCATCTACTCATGTCCTATGCGGACCAATATCTCAG